>PVHT021183598.1:1811943-1876824 GCA_004024745.2 Catagonus wagneri
CATTCCACATTTAATTTCATTGGCATTTATGCCAACAATCAAGTACCTACCTTAGTTTGAGTACGTATATGGAGTCCCTATTCTTTTTTTTTTTTTTTTATATTTTTAGGGCCGCACCCGCTACATATGGAAGTTCCCAGGCTAGGGGTCTGATCAGAGCTACAGCTGCCCGCCTACACCACAGCCATAGCAACGCCAGATCCGAGCTGCATCTGTGACCTACACCACAGCTCACGGCAATGCTGGATCTTTAACCCACTGAGTGAGGCCAGGGATCGAACCCGTGTCCTTATGGATGTTAGTTTTGTTATTGCTGAGCCATGAAGGGAACTCTCTGGAGTCCCTGTTCTTTTCCACTGATCTGTTTGTCTCTGATAAAAATCAATCTCCATTCTTTAAAACCTCTTGAGAAATTAGAAATGGATGTATATTTCCTATTTCCTTTAAACTGTCACACATACATGTATATATACACATACACATATGCATGTATGTACATGTATATAAAATTGGCCCTTGAACAACATGGAGGTTAGGGGTGCTGACCTTCTGCAGTCAAAAATCTGGGTATGATTTATTGTCAGCCTTCTGTATACATGGCTTCTCCATATCCATGGTTCAGTATCTGCAGATTTAACTAACTGCACATTGTGTAGTACTGCAGTATTTACTATTAAAAACATACACAAAAAAGTTGAACTGCACAGTTCAAATCTGTATTATTCTGGTGTCGTTTGTATACACACACACACACACACACACACACACACACACACACACATTTGATAGGGAATCATTAGAGAAACGTTCGTGTGATTATCCACTGTGATTTAACATTGTCCTGGAAGTGTTAGCCAATGCAATTAGACAAGAGAAAATTAGAAGTGTAAGACTTGGAAAAAAGATTAAATATAACTGTATTTATTATGAGATGACATATACATCTGGAAAATCCTAGAAAATCAATAATAAGATAACTCAATTATAAAATAGTTTTGCATGGTAGGAACATGAAAAAATCATTAACCATATATGTTCACAATTATAATCAGTTAGAAGATACAATGGAAGAGAAAATCCCATTTATGGCAGCAACAATAAGATAAAACTTCTAAGAATAAATTTAATAAGAAAATTTAAAACCACACCCCATGAAAACTATAAAATATCCTTGAAACAAAAACTAGAGTTGAATAAATATAAGCACATCATTTATTCTTTTTTAGTATGTCTCAATATCATCATAATATCAGTTCAACATAAACTTCTTAAAAATATAATGTAATCCTACTGAAACTACTAATACATTTCTTTAGTTTGCTAAAGAACCTGACATTGAAGTTTAGGTGAAAAATAAATGTTCGTACAATAGCTATAAAATACTGAATGAAGAGATGATGGGGTATAACACTACCAGATATTAAACCACAATATGAAGCCTGTATAGTTAAAACAGAGTACTACCAGTGTATGAGTAGAGAAACCAAAGGACTAGAATAGCAAGTCCAGAAATATACCCAACTACACATAGTAATTTAGTATATAAAGACGGTATTTTAAATCACTTCATCAGAAATAGATTTCAAATAAATGATGTGGAGAAAATGGATGGTCATTTGGAAAAATAATGCAATTACTTCTATTCCTCCCATTAGATACAAGAATACATTCCAAATGAATAAGGTATATAAATAAGGAAAAAACAATATGCAATGAATAGAATAAAACATGACAGGCAAGAGCCAATGCATCAATAATCACAGTAAACGTAAAAACAACTGAGCTACATAGCAGGCAGATATCTTCAGACTAGATAAGACAGGCTACTTGAAACACATTTTATATAAAAACACAATTTGTAAAGTGTAGGAAATTTGATTGTATTCATTTTTTTTGTAATGGATTCTTTCTTACTCATTTTAGATACCCAATTCAAAGATCCTTTCTTCCATAGAGCCTTCCTTAAGTTGCCTTAGCTAACCTAATTATATTCCTCTGTTCTGCTAGTATTTTATATATTCCTTTTCTCTACTTTTCTGGCTCCCATACCAGATAATGAACTCACTGAAAGCAGGGTGTTTGCTTGATGTGTATTTGTACCTTCACCGTCTTGCTCTCTCTCACTGGCTTGACACATAGTAGGTACTTAATGAGTATTTGTTAAAAGATCTGCATATACTGTCAGGATCAGGAAAAGAAGCCTACTTCTTATCTCTTCTTTGCCCTTTGTAGTACCTTTCTTTATGCTCTGTATGTGGGAGAAACATTTCACTGGCTGGCTGGAAGGAGATAATTGTGTTTGCTCTATTTCAATTATACCTCGTTGTTACAAAATGGATGTAACATAAATGAAGTTGTCTCTCTTGTGAAAATGGGTGACATACAGTGTTTACATCCCATTAAGCTTTATAAAATCATGTCACATCATATAATGTGACAAGCAAGAATAGCTCATAGCTTAACCATTGGAATTGTTTGAATTGTCTTTTTTTTTTTATGAGGGATTATGGCATTTTTGTTACAAGACCACAGGAGACAAGTGATCCTTTACTTCAAGGTCACTGAAATGTGTTCCCTACTGTGCAAATGTGTGGTTTAAGGATCGCATCTTTCCATTTGTATGTATTTGTGAAATAGAGATCTTTCATGTGCCTACCTTTCAAAACACAGTTTTCTGTAAAATGTGAAATGCTTCTTTTCAAGAGAACTTTGCATCAGTTTTCTGTAATGATTTAGAATTTCTAGTTCTAGGGTCAGTATGGTTTACATAACTATACGTAGGCTTCTCTATAAGCTACCAAGAAAAATGGTATATGTTCTCAAGAACATATACTGCCTTGACCAGAGATTCAAAGAATCACTAAATTTTTACTTGTTAAGGAGTTAAATAGGTAATGCGATATTTGTAAAAGTTATCCTGAACATGAATGCACAGTAATAGATAAATTGTATCATATCACTTGTCCCAGAGGATAATAATCTATTAGTTCAAATATGGATACACTGTAACATCCCACATAGGTACTAGGTGGTTAATCTCTTAAAACAGAAAGACTGATGTTAATAACATAGAATTTCTTCAATCATTGATATATTCTAAAGGTCTTATGAGATAAAATCCCACCTCCCTACCTGGTTTTCATGCCTACTTACACTTGACCCTCTCTCATTGTTTCTAAAATGTCACTAGTCAATCACAAAATAATTATCTTTAAAAAATTGCCTGGTGATGAGGCAGGTACTTTGGACATTCTAGTCCAATTTGATCTTGCCCCTGAAGAAATTATGCCTGTATTTGCAAAGTGAATAAAGTGATCAGTATGAAGATAGATATAGCTGCAACTGAGACTTAGATGGTTAATTGTACTATATCTTTTTAAAGTCAAAATATAGCTACAAATAGAATTTCCTCAGATGATGTGATATTGGCAACGTCATGGAAAACAAAAACTTTTGATCCAAATAACCCAAGTTCTCTAAAGACTTCTGAAATGCAAGAGAAGCCATAGTGATTTCATTGCTCTCACCCTTTGTCAAGTACAAGACAGTGATTCTATCTCTAGTTCATGTACCTAAGAATGCCTTGAGGACATGACAAAAATCACGACTCTTCAAGAGATCAATCAAAATCACAACTGAGCCTGTTACACTCAAAATTTGGGAGCCTTTTGGAGTCCTTGCTTCATACACCTCAGATCTTACCTTGTAATTAGCTATGGAAAAAGCACACAAATGCCCACAGGAGAGAAGTTGGATAATAATTGAGAGTCTGGCAGATGTTCACCCCTTTTTGACTAAGTCAAACATTACAAAATGTTTTCCATTGTCCACAGGGAAGGGTCCAGAGGCCATATGCTTTTGGGAAATATACCTAAATCTATTTTTGTCCCCAGGAACGGAAATCACTTATTCCTCCACTAGGCGAAGTTCATTTGTATATCTATGGGCTAGAGCCATTTACTAGGCTATCAGTTACCTCCAAAGTACAGAACTGTACAAAGCTTGAAGGCAGAATCCATAGCATCAGAAAATCCAGATTTAGGCAGCATCTATAGTATCAATGTAGATACAGAAATGTTTTTGGTCCATATCAAAGTTTTTCACAATTTTTCTTAATAGTGTCACACATTTGATGTTAATGATCTCATAGAAAGATTATTCTTAGTCACAAAATCAGACTGGTTTCAATATATTTGTCCTGATTATTTAAATAGGTGCAGCGTTAGTGTTAATTTACCATATAATCTTCCTTGAGTTTGCTTTGCCAATCTAGAGCCATATCATATTGAAAAAATAACTAAGGCCACAAAATTTCTTTCTTTCTTTCTTTCTTTTTTTCCGCCACATCCACGGCATGTAGAAGTTTCTGGGCCAGGGACTGAATCTGTGCTACAGCAGTGACAACGCTAGATCCTTAACTTTTAGGCCACCAGGTAAATCCAGTATATCTTTATATTTATATAATTAATGTCAGATTGGACTTTAAAAGGCTCTGGGGTTTCTAAGCCTCTGTATTTTGCTATTCCAAGTTGAGTGAACAAATCCCAAGAAAACCTTCTTCATCAGATTACACCTATATTCCCTATGGATTTGAGTGAATTTTTGTTTTGTTAAGGTCCTCAACATGTCTTAAGATTCCTGGCATAACAGAAAGTATCTTTTCTTTGAAACATTTCAGTACACTGAAAGTCAGGAAGTAGGCCAGTTTTCCTAGGAAAGTTTTATAAGCATTGGCTTCAGAGGTAAAGCCCACCACTTTCATTAAAAGTAGCTTGTCCTATCTGAATTAAAAATAATGTTTTCCTTAACAATATTAATTCTTCCAATCTAGGAGCATGGACTATCTTTCCATGTCTTTGAATCCACTTTAATTTCCTTGATGAATATTTCATAGTTCTCAGCATATAAGTCTTTAACTTCTTTGGACAGGTTTATTCCTAGGTATGTAATTTTTTGGGGTGTGATTTATCTGGACAAACTTTCCTTGAAAAAGATACATGCATTTGTATGTTCGTTGCAGCACTATTCACAATAGCTAAGACATGGAAACAACCTAAATGTTCATCCACAGATGAATGGATTAAGAAGATGTGGAATACTACTCAGCCATAAAAAAGAACAAAATCATGTCATTTGTAGCAACATGGATGGAACTAGAGACTCTCATACTAAGTAAGTCAGAAAGAGAAAGCCAAATACCATATGATATCACTTATATCTGGAATCTAATATATGGCACAAATGAACCTTTCCACAGAAAAGAAACTCATGAACTTGGAGAACAGACTTGTGGTTGCCAAATGGGAGGGGGAAGGAGTGGGATGGACTGGGAGTCTGGGGTTAGTAGTTGCAAACTCTTGCATTTGGAGTGGATAAACAATGAGATCCTGCTGTATAGCACAGGGAACTATATCTAGTCACTTCTGATGGCACATGATGAAGGATAATGTGAGAAAAAGAATGTATATATGTGTATGTGTGTGTGTATCACTTTGCTGTACATTAGTAATTGACAGAACACTGTAAACCTACTAAAATGGAAAAAATATGTATATATAATAAAAAATAAAAGGTATTTTTATATTCCTTTTCTAATATCTCATTGTTAGTATACAGAAATGCAACTGATTTCTGAATGTTGATCTTGTATCCTGCTACTTTGCTGAATTCATTTGATCAGTTCCAGTAGTTTTTGTGTGAAGTCCTTAGAGTTTTCTATATATATAGTATAATGTCATCTGCATAGAGTAACAGTTTTACCTCTTCTCTTCCAATTTGGAAACCTTTTATTTCTTTTGTTTGTCTGATTGCTGTGGCTAGGACTTCCAGTACTATGTTGAATAAAAGTAGTGAATGTGGGCGTCCTTGTCTTTTTCCAGATTTTAGTGGGAAGGCTTTCAGCTTTTCTCCATTGAGTATTGTATTTGCTGTGGGTTTGTCATAAATGGCTTTTATTATGTTTTATATTATTAAGGTTTTTTCCCTCTATAACCACTTTGGTAAGAGATTTTATCATGAATGGATGTTGGACTTTGTCAGATGCTTTTTCTGCTTTTCTGCATCTATTGAGATGATCACTTATTTTTTATTAACATGGTGTGTGACGTTGATTGATTTGTATATGTCGAACCATCCTGTGAACCTGGGATGAATCCCACTTGGTCATGGGATATGACCTTTTTTAATGTGTTGTTGGATTTGGTTGGCTAAAATTTTGTTGAGAATTTTTGCATCTATATTCATTAAAGATATTGGCCTATAATTTTCTTTTTTGGTAGTGTCTGGTTTGGGTATTAGGGTGATGGTGTCTTCATAGCATGTCTTTGGGAGTGTTCCTTCTTCTTCAGCCTTTTGGAAAAGTTTAAGAAGGACAAGTATAAGTTCTTCTTTGCATGTTTGGTAGAATTTGCCTATGAAGCCATCTGGTCCTGGAGTTTTGTTTGTAGGGAGTGCTTTTATTCCATATTCAATTTCATTTCTAGTAATCGGTTTGTTCAGTTGATCTGTTTCTTCTTGATTCAGTTTTGGCCGGCTGTAAGTCTCTAGAAAGTTATCCATTTCTTCTAGGTTGTCAAATTTGTTGGTATACAATTATTCATACTGTTCTCTTATGGTCTTTTATATTTCTGCAGTATCCATTGAGATTTCTGCTTTTTCATTTCTTATTTTGTTTATTGCATCTCTTTCTCTTCTCTTCGTGGTGAGTCTGGCCAGATGTTTGTCAATTTTGTTTACCCTTTCAAAGAACCAGTTCTTGGTTTTATTGATTTTTTTAATTTATATTTTTTTATTTCCTTTCTGATCTTTATGATTTCCTTCTGCTGACTTTAGGTTTTATTTGTTCTTTTTTAATTATTTTAGATGGCAGGTTAAATTGTTGATTTGAAATTTTTCTTTTTTTTCAAGGAAGGCCTGTATTGCTATGAACTTCCCTCTAGAGACAGTGTGAAGAAAAGGGTACCCTCCTTCACTGTTGGTGGAAATGTAAGTTGGTACAACCACTATGGAAAACAGTATGGACGTACGTCAGAAAACTAAATATAAAACTACCACATGACCCAGCAACCACACTCTTGGCCATATAGCCAAACAAAATTTTCATTGAAAGAGACACATGCACCCCTATGTTCACTGCAGCACTATTCACAATAGCCAAGACATGGAAACAACCTAAATGTCCATCAACAGATGAATGGATTAAGATGTGGTATATATACACAATGGAATACTACTCAGCTATAAAAAGAAATGAAATAATGCCATTTGTAGCAACATGGATGGAACTAGAGACTCTCATACTAAGTGAAGTCAGAAAGAGAAAGACAAATACCATATGATATAATTTATATCTGGAATCTAATGTACAGCACAAATGAACCTATCTACAGAAAAGAAACAAACTCATGGACATGAAGAACAGACCTGTGGTTGCCAAGGGGAAGAGGGAGGGAGTGGGATGGACTGGGAGTTTAGGGTTAGTAGATGCAAACTATTGCATTTGGAGAGGATAATCAGTGAGAATATATAGCACAGGGAACTATAAGTAATCACTTGTGATGGAACATGATGGAGGATAATGTGAGAAAAAGAATGTGTATATATAAATACACACACATGATTGGGTCACTTTGATGTAGAGCAGAATTTGACAGAACATTGTAAATCAACTATAATAAAAAATTTTTAATAAAAAATAGAAAAAATGTTCACCTATATGATACTTCAGGTAATGCCTAAGTTGTATAATCAACTTACTACCAATATTCTGGTAAAGTGGAAGGGAGATTCTTACTGAACAGATATAAGTACCAGTATTGCAATGAAACTTGCAAAGGCTTTGAATTCTGGAGGTGAGTAAAAATCAGTATCGTTTAGATATTTCATTTCATATTATGAAAGTGAACTTTATGAAATTATTGTGGATTAGATATAGCTTAAGAAGAAAGAGAAAGGGCTACATTTTATATTTAGCATATAAAGCACTAAAACAATATTTCAAGGAAATAACTACAACAATACTCTCCTCATAAATTTCTTCAGTCTGTGTAATTAATTCTCATTTTCTGGATCTTGGGTTACCATGAAGCCATCTGCTTTTCTACTAAAAAGGGTCCTAAATGTCCTAACTCAGTCTGCTGGTACAATATGAAAGTTGACTAACTGATGTCAGTTTGAAAGTTGAGAAAAGTTTTTCTAGTTTTGATAGTTTGAAATATCTGATACAGTCCTTTTTCATAAGACTTTGAGAGTGTCCTTTGTTGAATACACAAACTCTGGCCTCTAGCTTGTATAAAAGGTCTCAAACAAGCATCAACATAAAGCAGAAATTATCTGTAGAAAGCAGACACTTAAAATTGCTGTGGTTAATGTATTACTGACTCTTTTTCAAGTGTGTAAGTTCTTAGGAAGTTCACAATAAAAATAATGCAACTGACAAGGAAATATGTTGTTTTGGTGGCATGTAAGACAAAGCTAATAACGTCTTTCAACAATTAGATAAGTTGTATCCAAGTAAAGTGATTAATTGGCAATTTGTTTCATTTCATTTCATTTTATTACTATTTTTGGGCTGCAGCCACTGCATATGGACATTCCTTGGCCAGGTATTGAATCCGAGCTGCAGCTGCGAGCTACACACAGCTGTGACAATGTCAGATCCTTAACCTTAACCTCGCACTGGGTTGGGGATCAAACCTGTGCCTCAGCAGAGTCCCGGACTACTGTAGAGACAACACTGGATTCTTAGCCTCCTGTGCCATAGTGGGAACTCCCTCAACATTTTAGGTAATAACTGAAGTTATGATTGATAATATAATACTGTGGTCGCTTAATATCATCATAAAAAATACCTCCAGGACTATAATATAGGAAAACTTGACTGAACTATTTTATAAGTATTTTGATCAGTGTTTCTTCTGAGATTACAACATATTATAGGAAGCAAAGGTATTGACAAATCTCCAGGGACTTCCTATAAAGCATACAACTTCTAAAGTATTTGTATAAATACTATTTTACTTTTCCAAATTTTTTTTTGTCATTTTAGGGCCACACCCATGGCATGTAGAGGTTCCCAGTCTAGGGGTCTAATCAGAGCTGTAGCCGCCGGCCTGCACAGCAGCCACAGCAATGAGGGATCCGAGCCACATCTGTGACCTACACCACCACAGCTCACGGCAACGCTGGATCGTTAACCCACTGAGCAAGGCCAGGGATTGAACCCGCAACCTCACGGTTCCTCTTCAGATTTGTTAACTGCTGCGCCACGACGGGAACTCCTTACTTTTACAAATTTAACAGAGGAAAAGTTGAATTTATCTTCTGATTTTGAAACTGACAGCACTAATGGCCTAAACCTAGCCAGAACCCAGATTCGGACTTGAACCCATAGTTTTTAAATTAGAATCACTCACCTGGTGTCTGGACTTACTGAGGTTCAGATTCTCCTTGCAGAAAGAATTCAGAGACAGACGAGGTGATAGACAAGAAATAGATTTATTAAGATCAGATACTTGTGAGAGATACAAGTGGGCAGGCGAAGAGGCTCTGCCCCGAGGATGAGGTGGTCTACAGTTTTCTAATCTAAGGGGAGCTGGGGTGGGAAAAGACTGCCTCTTCCTCTTTCTTAAGTAGTAGCTCCTCCTTGGTATGCAGTAAAAGAGCATTTGACTCTATAAGGTCAAACTTGGACTGTCATGGTGCTTATTCAAATCAGCAGAAGGTTGGTCCTTAAACTCTTGCCCTTGGTCTGAACCTGAACACAGGCCTCACCCCATCCCTCACCCAACGACCTGAGGCATATCTTAAGCCTCCACTACTCAAGCAAGCCTGCCTAGTTCTGGTGGCTTTCTTGAGCAGTTATTAACTTACGGTGATGTCCCAAAGTCCCCTAGGTTTCCCTCTCTATCTATGGTCCCTAATTGGGACGTCTACAACTACCTGTGTAACTGTCCTACTCCAACCCTATCAATTTGACAGATCTTCTCATGTAACACTTGAAAGAGTGACATATCAAGCAAATTATTTCTTAGTGTCTCTTTTTATTAGGAAAAAACCAAAATCTTGGCCTCTGTGGACTTCTAAATATAGTTTTCTGTGTAAAGGTATCCTTAAAGCTTTTATTATTTGTTTTCCTATGTAGGATCAAAAAGTAGAAAAAAATTAAGTTGTTAAGAGGAGATTGGGACAGTAGATTAGGACAGGACTGTAAGCGCCTCAGAAATTACCTGTGTTGGAGTTTCCACTATGGCTCAGTAGGTTAAGAAACCAACATAGCGCCTATGAGGATGCGGGTTTGACCCCTGGCTTTGCTCAGTGGGTTAAGGATATGGCATTGTCGTGGCTACGGCATAGGCTTCAGCTGCAACTCCAAGTCAACCTCTAGCTCTGGAACTTCTATATGTGCAGGTGCAACTGTGAGAAAAAAAAGAAATTACCTATGTTAAATAACAAAAATTCAGCTGAGCAAATTTGAAGACCTAACTGGCTTTATTAAATGGTTTATGAATTTGGAAGTATCCCGTCATGCAATAGAAAATTTCTCCATAGAACTATGGAAAACAAAGGTGCAGAAGGGGGTGGAAAAATTAAATTATTAGTAAAAATGCATTGTTTCTATCAAGGTCACCCTCCTAAGGGACCTTTATGGCAAAATATCTCATTAGAGCTGACCAGATAATTCCAAGTTGATTGGTTAAAGGTTACATTCCTGGTGGGAGGTGGTAACTGCAGTTAGGTTAGATATAAAGTCTTGGTTTGCTGGTGTGTCGCCTTAACACAAGTGATTCCATTTGGGGCCTGTTATAATACATGGTTGCCTATTTAACCAAAGTGATAAGATATTTAAAAATATAGAACCAGTAGGCTAAGATATTAATAAGCAAAAAAATCAAATTCATTAAAATTGAATGAACTTTGCTAATATTTTAAAAGCTTCATTTTAGTGTCAGTTAATATAAACCATGTAAATATTTTTTCCAAGATTTGATATTCGTTATGTTCTTTCATAACCTGGAACAAAGTGGTACTTTAGGATATATCTGTGGGGTCCATGATGTCAAAATTAATTGTATAATAATTCTAAGATATTATTTATGTTAACATTTGAAACATTCATCATTGATATTTCACGTGAATCAATAAATTTTTTTTAAATTCTCAGTTGTAATGTCTAATGGAGTATTTACCATTATAATCCATGTGAACAGAAACTCTTTGGCTTATGTCCCAGGAGTATAATGGATCCAGAGACCCCAAAAAGGCTGAGAATTTCTGCTTTGGGACAAAATATCTTCTTTATGAAAAGTACAATGAAGCCTAGGACCACCTATAATTTTAGAGAAAACAGTCCTCACTTATGATATAATCTGCAAATATGAGGGTTGTAAAATCAGCCTGGGGCACTCACCAAAACTATTATTGTTATGGTTTATTTCAGGGCAAGGATACAGATTAAAATTAGGCAAGGGAAAAAGTGCATAGAGCGGAGTCCAGAAGAAGCACCAAGGGCAGAACTTCAATTTTCCTCTCCCTATCAATTCAGACCACATTTGTCTCTTGGAATTAATTTGTGGTAATATGTGTGGAATATTGCCAACCAGGAAAACTCATAAACGTTGGTGTCCAGAGATTTTATTGGGGCATCATCATGTAGGCATTACTGAGTGATCGCCCATGTGGTTAATTTCAATTTCCATGTAGACTGAGACTGATACTGTGTGACCCAGAACCCCACTCTATAAGTCACATTGTTGATCTTTTTGGTGTGACCAGCCTCCACCTTAAGACTATGAATATGGCTCATTCCAGTCATAATTACATTGTTAGACTATCCAGTGGGACACAAGTCCCCCAGACAGGCAAGTGCGGACGTTCCTAAGATTTTCCAAGACCTAGAGGTTACCTTCTCTCTGGGCAAGTCAAACACTTTCCTACACACACAACTGTATTTTTCTATAACTTTTACTCCAAAATACAGTGTCAACTATGTATATTAATTATACTCTCACTAATGTATCCAAATACTATTTCATAGAGAAATTGGGGGGGGGCAACACTTGAGAACTCTGTTATAGAAGCATTTTAGCCACTTTCCAAAGTTCATGAGCACACAGGTTTATACATGTATTATTAACCTATAAAAGTCATTTGTGATTTAGAAAGAAAAGATTCTATTTGTGAATTATTTTTTTTGGAAAAGGAATACTATAAGAGGAAAATTGCTCCAGGAAAACCTGTTTAACTTTGTAGAATACTATTGAGGATTTTCGTATAGGGAAAACAAATTTTTTCTTAGTTTTAGCAAGATGGTCATCATTAATAACTTCGACAATAGCATTTTTAGTGTAGAATCATAAACCAGATTGAAGTGGGTCTAAGGGAAATTGTGATTTTAAAAAATTCCCTCTATTCTTATTTTTAAAATCAATGTTTTCTGTAATACAAATTTTCTTATTAGAAACCTATACATAAATACATACTTATTAAGTAACTTAAAATACAAAATGTTTTATATATATATATGTGGCTGCACCCTTGGCATATGGAGGTTCCCAGGCTAGGGGTCTAATCAGAGCTATAGCCACTGCCCTACACCACAACCACAGCAACACAGGATTTGAGCAACCTACACCACAGCTCACGGCAACCCTGGATCCTTAACGCACTGAGCAAGGCCAGAGATTGAACCTGTGTCCTCATGGATGCTAGTCAGATTCGTTTCCACTGAGTCACGAAGGGAACTCCTATATGTTTATACATTTACTTTAAAATATAATGTATACTATACAATGACACACTTTTAAGAAGACAATGAGTATGAAAATTTTCACAGTATATTAAATATTATACTTTAAATGTTTCTTGCATTTTACTAAGTTGCAGTTTTCCTACCCCTGCAACACATTTTTATATATTTTGTTTGCCTTTTCAACTAGTGAAAACTAATGCTGATCTTTAAAGTTAAAGCTATGAATAGAAAAATAATACATTCATTGTAAAGTATGTTTTAGAAAATAAGTGAGAAATGTAGAAAGAGAAATAATCACTCAAAATCCCATCACCTAGAGAAAATGAATATAGAATCCTTAATATAATCTACAGTTTATGTGGCCAAATCTCTGAAGGAAATTGCATTTCAGAATCAGTATAGTTGCTAAAAATTTTTTTCAAAGAACTCCACATTGATTTTCATCACCTTGAAAAATATTTTAAAATATTCACTCTGTATACTATAACTACATTTCCCAGCATTATCTTTCCTTTCCATCCCAAATATCTTACTCTTCAAAAACTACTTCAGAAGTTCCTGTTGTGGCTCAGTGGGTTAAGCACCCAGCATTTTGTCCATGAGGATGCGGGTTCAATCCCTGGCCTCTCGCAGTGGGTTAAAGATCCAGAATTGCTGCAAGCTGTAGTGTAGGTCGCAGATGTGGCTCAGATCCTGTGTTGCTGTGGGGGGAAAAAAATTACTTCATAATCCAAACCATAGACTTTCTCTCTGATAACCAGTCAGCTTTTCTGTTCATGCTTGCTTCTCCTTTTGAGGTCTTAATGAAATAGATTAAATTAGATCATCTGGGATCTTAACTAGTTTTTTTTCTACTTATTGATACTGCTTCACTAAAGTCTTGTGTGTCAGTGTGACAAATTCAAACCCACACTGCGGGAGTTTGGGAAAGGAAAAGACTGACCCAGCAAAAGCCAGATTTGAGGACAGAGTGAATATTCACATGTTAATGTACCTTTCACTTCCAAACATTCAAGTTAGTCAATCTTTATTACACTTGTAAGGAAATGCTTAATTTTAATGATGTTATCAAAGCTCTCTAATATTAATTCAAGACGACCCCCGTCCACTTCTACAGACTGAATTAGGTTACCACTATTTCTGCAATTTACAGCAATTTCAATAAAAATTCCAGGCAAATTTTTAGAGACATTGAAAAATTGATTCCAAAATTTAATTATGAGGGACCAAGAATAGCCTAAACAATCTTGAGAAGGAACATAAAAATTAGAAGACATATAGCAACCAAGAGTAGCTCTAACAAAAGAGGAAAAGGCCTCTACAATTAAACTATTAAATATTATTGAGAAGGGAGTTCCCTGGTGGGACAGCAGGGTAAGGATCCAGTTTTATCACTGTAGTGGCTTAGCCGCTGCTGTGGTGCAGCTTTGATCCTCGGCCTGGGAATTTCCACGTGCTGCGGGCACAACCAAAAATATGTATATATTGTTGAGAAAAATTATATAGGTCACAAATAAAATGAACATTCCATATTTATAGATACTTCAATATTATAAAACATCACTTCATTGATAATCTATAGATTCAAGGTGATCCCAATCAAAAACCCAAGAGATTTATTTTTGTGAAAACTGACAAGCTGACTTAAAAAATTTTAAATGGAAATTCAAAGGGCCAAATATAGGTAATGCAATTCTGAATCAGAAGAACCAAGTTGGAAGATTTAGTATAGTAGATATGAGGACTGAGAGTTAAGTCATAGTAGCTAAAACTGAATGATATTTGTGAAAGTATAGACAGACAAATGGAAGAGAATAGAGAATGGAGAAGAAGACCTACCCATATATGTTTATTTGATTTGTGAGTAAAGCAACACTGAATTGCAGTGAGGAAAGTTGCATGTAGGTACATCTCTTGACCTTGAATTCCATTCCCAGGTATGTGTCCAATATGAATGTGAAATATTTTTACAAAATCCACATTCATGAAAGCTCATCAGTAGTAGAATGGATAATTTACTTGTGGCATAGTCACACAATGGAATACTATGTACAGTAATACCATATAACAGAATGAACAGTCTATAATGACATGTAAAAACATGGGTAAGTCTTATAGATGTAATGTTGAGTGGAATGTCAGACACAAAAGCGTATACACTTCATGATTACATTTATATCAAGATTGAAAACTGGCAAAACTTTATGGTGTTAGAAATTAGAAAGGTAGTTACTCTTGGGGGAAATATTATGTGGGGGTAAGCACAATAGATTCTTCTGGAATGTTGTTAATGTTCTGTTTCTTGATCTGGGGGCTAACTGTATGAATTTGTTAAGATTTGAAAATAATTTGAGCTGCACACTTGTGATGTGGATACTTTTATGTATGTATATTATATTTATATAAAAAGGATAACAATGATATATTTTTAAAAATCTGGGAGTAAATTAGACTCTACATTCTTTTAAAATGAGTTTCTAAGATCCTTCTAATTGATGCTGCTTTTGTATGGAAGTAGCTTGAAAAGATGTTTATTGGCAAGGCCATGATGACAAAATGCTTTTGAGACAGCTGTAATACATACATAAATTGGATAAAGATCCTCACATATTATTCCATAGAACAGTGTTTATCATGCAGTGTAAACTTCAAGCTGTAAAGCTCTAACTATAAGTGGTGTAACTTCCTGGAAATTTTATTTCATATGCATTACTTACTGGACAAAAGAAAATTTTTCTGAATTGCACCTGTTCAATACATAATATCTCACCCATTCTAACACAAATAATGCAAGTTGTGATTTGGTGATATATATAAGTAGTCTGGGTGTATTTTTTAAAAACTTTTCAATTCAGTGTTGATACACATTTAGGCATATTTAAAATTTATACAGAGATGAAATATAACAATAGAATAGAGATTACTATGCAGACACCTGCGATGTTGCCATTATCTAGGGAAAATTAGATCCATTTATTTTGTAGTTCTGTTGGTTACTCACATTCTGCATTCTAATTCGTCTGCTCTGTTGCTCATTATAGTGTGTTTGAAAACAGCTGAGAGAGTTTGGGCTCAAAACCTGATAGCACTGTGTAAGATACACTCTCACAGTTCATTAAATTAAGAATAAACTGTTGCATCAAACTCATGTTTTTCATTTATTATTTTCCTTATTCCATTGTAGAATAAAGCTATTTTAGGAGTTCCATCAAGCCTTCTCTTAATGGCAGAAAAGTAGTACCATGTTGATCACCCCCCCAAAAATGATGTCTGGAAGTTAAGAGGTATTATTTCTTTGGTGATAATTATGTCTCTTCCTGTTCTAAACTGCTCTGATTCTAGGCCATTTGAACAGTAAAATCAGTTGAGGATTAGCCTCCATTCAATTGTCTTTGCTGAAATACTAGAAGGGGATGTGGACACATGTATTTGGGAAATAAAGATTAAATAACTATAAGCGTGCATTTTATAGGAGAGCTTCCATGCAAATGCTTTTCACTTGTTTTTACTGAAGCAGTAGAAAGTATTGTGGGGGCACATATATTTAGGAAATAAAGGTTAGAGGAATATAAGCAGGCTTTTTTACAGGAGAGCTTTCATGCAAAGTTTAATGTACGCTATCAGTCTCCAAGAGCAGATAAGACCAGATAAATAATTCCTGAGCAACACATTTCCAGGAACATAGTTTGGAAGACTGTAACCTGGATGAAATCTCGTGTTTCTTCTCACAGTGATTATCTGTTATTGCTCCAGAATCTACTTAAAACAATGCCACTTGCCTTTGCCCTTCCTTACTACCAGTACTCTTTCTGAGAGTACATTTTACCGGGACTGCTGCTATAGCTTTCATTTTTAGCTTTTTCTTTGCTACAGCTTTCCAATGCATAGATTCACCAGATGTCCTTAGGAAGCAGTGGTCATGTAGACCACTACTTCTAAGTATAGAGACCACGTGTTGCTTCTATGAGACTTCATATTCATTCTCCTCTATGTTCTCATCTCCAGGAAACCTATTTCTCTCTCTCTGTCTCTCTCTCTTTCTCTGTCTCTCTGTTGTCTGTACCCATGGCATGCAGAAGTTCCCAGGCTAGAGATTGAATCTACGCAGTAACCTGAGCCACAGCAGTGACAACGCTGGGTCCTTAACCCACTATGCCACCAGGGAACTCCAACACCTATTTCTTCTTTGTGCAGCTATATTTCCAGTACCTAGTAAATGCCCAGTACATGACTTGCTTTAGAAATGTCAGCTTATTGCTTCGTAGGGAATAATGGATGAATACAATTAGATTTGTCTTCATTTTAGGATTTCTTAGCACTTTTTCTATGCAAAGATGCAGAATAAATATCTGAAAAGGGCATTGAATATGTATTTTTCCCCAAATTTGAGGACATAAAAAAGGTCTGTTTTTTTTTTATGGAAAATTTGTTAGTGTCCTAGAGAACATAATTCTGGTGACACTCCTCAATATTGTTTCTCTACAGCTGTTGTCCAGGAATAAATACTTTGTCTTTTAAAATTCTGATAGTCTCAGTTCCAAAGCAAGATTTTAGGATTTTCGTTTGTTTTGAAGACAGGAAAGAAAAAGAGGAGGAAAAATCAATCATACTTAAGTATTAATGCTCTTCAAAAAATCATAGCTGCCTGTCTTCATTTACATTGGAAAATGGATGATATATTCTGATGGAATAAACAAATGATGAAACTAATTTTAAATAGTATTTAAGACTGGGAAAATCAGCCAAATGGATTTAGAGGGACTGCTAAGAATAAAGAATATTATGAGCAGGATGAAATACAATATTTGGGGGCTTTTCTAAAATTGAGATCAAGTTTATCTTACAGAGTGCTATGCAAAAATAAAGATACTTTAATTGCATTTATAAAATTCTAATTGCTTTTCTTATGGGCGGTGCAGTATCCTTCTGAATAGAATTGTCAACATCAATAACTTATTACCACATATTTAGAGAACTGCAGAAGTAAACTCTTTAATTCTGATGAGCAGTTGATACATAGGGAAAGGCTGCTAGAAATTTTGAATCAGTTTATACTCCTGACTCACCCCACATTTTCTTAAATGGATCATTTGTAATTCCAGAGATGAGTAAAATATTTATCATTCATCTGAGAAAGTCATACCTAATCTAATATCACTTCAGAATCATTTCCACTTGAGACCAGAACAAAAAAACAACCCTTAGATCCCTCATTTGTGTTTCTAGCTTAATATTTGGCTGTCTGATAGGATGCATGTTGATTAAAATACAGTTTCTGGGCATCACTTATATGTGGATATGGCATATGGCATATCTAAAATATGCTGCAAATGATCCTATGTACAAGACAGCAACAGATCATGGACATGAGAGCAGACTTGTGTTTGCTGGGGGGAGTTTGAGGTTGGTGGATGCAAACTATTACATTTAGAATGAAGAAGTCATGGGATCTAAATGTAAACTATTACATTTAGAATGGATAGGCACAGGGAACTGTGTAGTCTCTTGGGTTAGAACATCATGGAAGATAATATGGAAAAAAAGAATGTATATATATATGTATGTATATATGGCTGGGTCACTGTTCTGTATAGTAGAAATTGAAAGAATATTGTAAACTATAATTTTTAAAAAAATTAAAAAAAATACTATTTCTGGAGCCAGGCTGATTTGAGTTTAAATCCTGCTTATTAGCTGTTTGAACTTGGACAGGGCATTGAACCACTTTGTACCTCAGTTTCACTGAAGGATAGCGCTAGTAACAGTACTTCTTCAGAATTGTTATTAGGCTTAAACAAGTTAATACTAATAAAACATGTGATAGTGCGTGGCCCATGACAGATGTATCTAAATGTTTGATATCTAAAACAAAGACAATTTCAGTAATAAGGAAAGAGAGAGGTGAATAAGAGTCAAGTATGTTTGGGGAAGCACATTGCTTACTTTGTGAATAGTAGACTAATGTTTCAACCTTCTGGAGAGTTTGAGAACACTGATTTATTTTCACACCACATTGAAAGTTCAAAGATAGAAGCACAAATCAGTTCACAGATAGTGAAGCAAAGAAAAGGTAGTGACTCTGGATGCCCCTGGGACTTGGAGTCAAATCAAGGAGAAAAGTCATCTGGTTTGATGGGAGCAATAGAAGAGTGTGGAACCCTAACCTGCTCTGTGTTTCTGTCATTCATACAGGCAGCAGGCTGTAAAGGGAGCAAGTATCCGGACCAATTTACAGACTACGTGTGAAGCCTAGGTTTGAAGTAGATCCAGTTCCTAACGTCTTAGAGGCCTTCAATATGGGGCAGTTATTTATGAGGTGGGACTAGGATGGATGGCAGCATCTTTACTCCAGACTGGTGAGCAGCAATGATTAGAGATGAGAAAAATGAGGCATATGATATTCAAAGATGGTCTCATTTTCTTGCTTTCAGTTCACATAGGAATTGCAAAAACTGTCTCATGTTTTTGAGTCAACATGTCTCATAGATGACCGGCCATTTTGTCTCTTAACAAAGCTTGCATTGCATTGCTTCACTTTTGACTCAGATTTTGGATATCAAATTGAGAGAAACTAGCTTCGGAGTTTGCAGAGCTTGCCTGCTGCAATTAGAAAATCTTCCTTCTCAAGGGCTTTGGATCTCCTCAGACTGGTTCATGTGCCTGGGAGTTAAAAGTTTGTCAGATCCCAGTTAATGCTGAATACTCCATGGGAGTGTTTGATCTTTCTTCAGAGTAATCCGCACTGCTTTTCATCAATTCCCTTATCATATAGGCATTACCTCTAGTTAAAGTAGCAGATGGATTTCTGGTCTCTCCATTTTGATAATAATGCTATGAGAATCAGAGGAAATGATATATCTGAGCTTGCCATTCATAGGTTTAACAACAATATTTCTTTCTTTTCTTTTCCCCCCTGACATTTTGAGTGCATTCAAATTCTGTTCTCTTGGCTTTTAATTACCTGAAAAAAAAATCATCTCGGATTTAGAATAAAGCAGGCTTTTCTTTTTTTTCAAAATTAATTCTAATTTTCAAAGACCATAAGTAACTTTACACAAAAGGATTCCTTCTTCATTCTGGAGAAATAGGAGTATTAAAACAGAGGAAATAATCAGTGGGTAGGTAAAGTAATAATATATTAATAATATTACTTGATTAATAACCTAAATGAATTAGAATTAATTAATATTAATATTAGTGAATGCAAAAAGAAAGAAATAGAATAATTATGAAAACAAGGTTTGTTTGAAGCTTATGTTGAAAAGGACTTCACATTTAACTGGAGGAGCCATGCTCAACTGACTCACGGGTCTATAATAAGATGAGCTTTGGCTAATTATATTTCCTTTTATTCTGCAGTATTAGTGATTTTTACAACTCTATAAGATCCCATATATATTTATTAATTTATCCTAGGCAAATCTAATAATAACGTGTAGGTCATTTTCTTTTAGAATCCCTTACTTACCTGGCATGTAGGAATTACATAATTTTTAAATTTCCTGGTGCATAGATGATTAGTATACACTTAGTACCAAGTGATATGCTTAACATCAAAAATGTCAAATGAAGCTGGATTCAATGTTTGATGCCCATGAAGGTGTTCCATATGTTCCAGTTATCTATTGCTGCATAACAAATTTTTTGTTGGTCCTTCTTCCTAAAGCATCAGCTCTCTTTGGGAAAGAGAATATTCCTGATTCACCTCTTTTAACAGTGCCTATTAAAATGCCTAATACACAGAGTTTCCATTGTGGCTCAACAGTTTAAGGGCCTGACGTTGTCTCTGTGACGATGTGGGTTTGATCCCTGTCTTCACTCAATATGTTAAGGATCTGGCCTTGCTGCAAACTGATACAGTCACAGATATGGCTCTGATCTAGTGTTGCTATGAGCTGTGGCATAGGCTAGCAGCTTCAGCTCCAGTTCGACCTCCAGCCTGGGGTCGAATATGCTGCAGGTGTGGCCATAAAAAAGAAAAAAAGAAGGTAAAATGCCTAGTACCATGTGACTCAATGAATAAGGCTGATGCAGTTCATTCATTCATTTGTGCATTCGTTTATCTACACATTCATCAAGAGAACATGTCCAGTTAGTGGCAGTGTTAGGACCCAAACACATCTTTTCATTCAGTGTTTAATATTGTTTCTACTATACCATTGCACAGTATCTTACAATGCTATAGGGTATCACATTTCATATAGCACTTAAATATACATTATCTCAGTTATCGCAATTGCTCTGGTAAATTGTCAAGACTGTTCTCACTTTACAGATGTGGCTCAGAATCGTTACTTTGCCCAAAATAGCAAACTTAACAAATAACAATATGGGTCCCCCCCCCCCACTTAACCACAGTGAATTGATTGATTAGTTTTTTATTGGTTTAAAAATGAAAATCAATAACTTTACACTGGCAGTGTTCATTTACAAAGATCTTCTAAGATGTTAATATGAACAGCTTTAGGGTTGTGGAATATTTTTTTTTCCTCTCCTGTTATACAAGCAGTGAAATGAGGCATCCCCTTTGAAAGATGAACATATTGAAACCTATTCATTTTCAAATGACCTTCTTTTGGCCTTGAACTTCAAGTTGGCAGTGAGGTATCATACCGAAGTCACAGACCTCAATGATGGAGTATGTAATTAACATAGAATTCCTTAGGAATATTTATCAGTTTGTTGTTTGACCAACATTTTAGTATTTATGTGTGTGTGGGATGTGTGTGTGTCGTAATTTGTACTAGAAATACTTTATCAAATAGTATATAAAGTCAAAACTTTGAGTCCTACATACCTCTTTACTTTGCTCCTCAAACATCTGCTAAAATCAAACTGTTTTGACATGAGAATGTTTAATCCCAGCTGGATGGTTTGAATAGTGGTTTGATGAGAGCCAAATCCATAAGCTGGCTATATTTTGTGAATATGAAGTATCAAGTCCTCTACAAAATTATCTGGATATATCTTAAGATCATGTGAGTGAAGGGTGGTGGTAAAAATGCTCAAGGATGACCTATGGCTTCTGCTTTTCACACAGAGACTTTAGATAAACACAAATATGCATATGTGCAAATGAACTTGGTGAAGCACTGATGTCATTAAAAGGACCCTAGCCCTTGAGGAGGCAATCTTCATTTCTCTATAAGTGTTTCTGACCTGATTATTTTTTTTCTTGCTTATAATAAGAGATCTGTTAGATATAGTATATTGGATACCAACTTAGGCTCGACTTCCAAGGACAGTTTTCCACTCTTAAGGTATAATTATCTATAGACAATTAGCTGCAGGTGGTGAAATAATAGACACAGTTCATTACACATGAAATTAGCCAACTGTTGGCTTTTGGGGCTAGTTTCTGGAGCAATTGACCACTTAAACCTTATTTAGTGAGTTCAAGCAGCCGATTACACATAACAATTATTTGAGGATCTAATTTTTCCACATGCAGTTAATTTGGAACTGATGATTGTATGTGATTAATAGAATGGCTGCGTAAGCTCATTTATTGTAAAGGTGTCTTGTAAGCCTGCCTAGAACACTGAGGAGAGAATGTGAGAGGCTCAAAATGGATTCAGCCTATGTAGGAGGTATCATACAGCTGTCACTGATATATACAGATAGCAGGGAGGTTTAGGAAGTTAAAGATTCAGTCAGTAAACATGTCTCAAGTGCCCACACTGTGCCAGGCACCATTCTTGGCACTGGGACGAGAAAGAGGGACAAGATACAGTCTTTGCTTTCAAGTAACTTACAATCCAGATTTGTATATAGTATGTCAAGAATTATGTGTGTAAAGCCAAAGTGCTATAGAAGTTCTGATGAAAGTGATAATTAATTAATTAATTAATTAAGCTTTTTAGGGCCATACCTACTCTACATGGAAGTTCCCAGGCTAGGAACTTGTCATGGGAACTCTGATGATAAATCGTTTAAAATCTGTCTTTGTACTCTATTTCTATTCTTTATAAACCACTATAATTACATGTCTGAATTTCTACATGGCCAGCCACTTCTTGGTTATTTGGTTCTTTGCTCATATATTATCTCTTTAGAGAAGCCCTTCTCATCACCTCCATCAACATGAGCTCACCACTCTGAAGTTCAGTCACTTTTTTTTTCCCCCATAGGTCTTATCACTACCTAACCTTATATTATGTATATCCTTTTTTTTTTTTTTGCTTTTTAGAGCTGCACCCGCAGCATATGGAGGTTCCCAGGCTAAGGGTCAATTCGGAGCTGCAGCTGCTGGCCTACACCACAGGCACAGCAACGCCAGATCTGAGCCGTGCCTGCAATCTACACCACAGCTCATGGCTAGGCCAGATCCTTAACCCACTGAGCGAGGCCAGGGATCGAACACACAACCTCATGGTTCCTAGTCAGATTCGTTTATGCTGCATTGCAATTGGAGCTCCTGTATTTACTTTTTGATCAACTGCCTCTGCAGTAGACTAAGTTTTCTGAGAGCAGGATCATTACATATGCTATTCATTACTCTGTGAGTTACAATAACAGTGTGTTTCATAAATTACCTTTTTAATTTTTTTTAAAATTATCTGACAGATTGAGTCACCATGAAGGGTTTCAGAAAATAAGATTTTAACTTGGGTATTTCAAGATCATTACCATTGATTAAGTCCTGCTGTGTTCCAGGCAATGAAAATATTTGGTCTTGAAGAAACAGCTTTCATTTCATTGGTCATAGAAGGTGAGTGAGGGCATTTCTAGCAAGGTGAGCTAAGAGAACTTTTTAGCAAGGAAGGGCTGTGTTCAGAGCTTAATAGCAACATTACTCAACTCTGCAGCATTCCCTTGCAGTGGCAGATACTAGAGAATAGAAGTTGGGCAATATGATTGCACCAGTCTGAAGTAACAAAGGTTTGCTAAAGACAATATAATATTCTAACATGCAAATGCTATAACATGTCTCCAGTTGAATTTTTTAAGGCCTGATGCAGGAGGCACATGTCATTTTAATAAAGACTGGACAAATTGATTGACCGTGGGTTGAAATATAGGATATACATTATGATTAACAGCTCTTTCTCCTCCCCGTATTTAGAAAGCTTCCAGAAGGTCTCAAGTTCTCCTATCAGTAATGCTGACAAGGAAAGTAAAAACCTCATAGTAGGAAACAGGAAGTTGAAAAAGTTATTCATGTTTACCTCTCTGAAATTTCCAGCTGCTCATAGGATTTTTTAAAATTTTTTAAAAATTAATTTTTTTTTTTTTTTTTTTTTTACTTTTTAGTGTCGCACCCATGGCATAGGGAAGTTCCCAGGCTAGGAGTTGAATTGGAGCTGCAGCTCCTGGCCTATACCACAGCCACAGCAATGACAGATCTGAGCCATGTCTGCAACCTACACCATAGCTCACGGCAACACCAGATCCTTAAACCACTGAGCAAGTTCAGGGATTGAGCCTGCATCCTCATGGTTCATTACTGTTGAGCTACAATGGCAACTCATTTTTTAAATTTTTTAAAAATTTGATTGGAGCACAGTTGACTTACAGTGTTTTGTTAGTTTCAGTTGGACAGCAAAGTGAGTCAGTTCTATATATACCCATTCCTTTTCACATTTTTTCCCCATATATGTTATTACACAGTACCGAGTAGGGTACCCTGTGCTATACAATGGGTCGTTGTTATTTATCTATTTTATACGTAGTGGTATGTGTATGTTAATCCCAAACTCCTAAATTATCCCTCCCCCCCAACATTTACCCTTTTGGTAACCATAAGTTTGGTTTCAAAATCTTTGAGTCTGTTTTTATTTCATGAATCCATTCTTTTGTATCACTTTTACTAATTTCCACATATTAGTGAATCATATGAAATTTTTCTTTCTCTGACTTCCTTCACTCAGTATTATTATCTCCAGGTTCAGCCATGTTGCTGCAAATGGCATTCATTATTTTTTATGGCTGAGTAATATTCCATTGTATATAAACCACATCTTATTTATCCATTCCTCCGTTGATGGATATTTTGGTTGCTTCTTTGTCTTGGCTATTATAAATAGTGCTGCAGTGAACATTGGGGTTCACATATCTTTTCAAATTATGGTTTTCTCTGGATAGATGCCCAGGTGTGGGATTGCTGGATCATATGGTAGTTATATATTTATTTCTTAAAGGAACCTCCATACTGTTCTCTAAGCTGACTGGACCAATTTACATTCTTACCAACAGTGTAGAGAGTTCCCTGGTGGTTCTGGCATTGTCACTGCTGTGGTGTGTGTTCAGTACCTGACCTGGGAACTTCTGCATGCCATTGGGGGTGTGGCCATAAAAAATGCTGGTGTTTTTAAAAGGTAAAGTCTCTGGCATTGGTCAGAGACTGGAGGTTAGATGATGCTAAATCATAGATAGATGATGCTCTATCATGTGGCTCACTGCATTTTCATTTATCCTCACCTGGGCAACTGACATCAAGGGCTCTCACTAGAACCAACTTCCCTCTGCTGGCTTCTGTCTAAGGGTGGGGACTGAAAGTCCTGCCTTTTGGATAAACTGCTTCTGCCACATCCTGAAGTATCATGGTTGTCTTTTAACAGAAGGACTTGTGTGACTGAGTTGAGAGTTAAGTTGGCTGCTTTCTTTTGTGGAATCCTATTTTTTCTTGAAAGAACAACTGACAAACCCGGTTATTCAGACTCCATCATTTGGCAAGCATTTTATCAAAAATGATTTCAATGAGTTCATAAATTCGAGGAAATTAACTGATAGTATTTGTTCCCAATAATAAAATCCAAGCTTTCAAAGTGATAAAATATATAATTTTTGATGATGTGTATCTGCTGCTGTAAGTCTGACAGCTTCCCAGTACATGAAAAGTCTTTTCTGACCAGACTGCTGGTAATGTTAAGGAACGTGATTTTTGATATTGTATAATGAAATATTTCAGTATTTGGAGGAATATTATGATATCATATAATATCATAACTCTGTGAACATGTTCCAAATGACCCATGCAGGATGTTAGAAATCACATATGCGTAAAAGACCCACTCAACGTTCTAGATAGGCAGTTAACTTTGATGCAACCAAGAACGAAAATTTTATCTGTATGGTTTCGCAGTCCACAATGCAACTAATCTTTACAACACTATTGCTTGTTGAATTTCTGTGAACTATCAAAGGAAATTATCGAATTATCTGAAGAGACTATTAAAATGTTCCTTCATTTTTGAACAAGTTAATTTTTTATATATATAAAAAACAACTTATTACAGCAGACTGAATGTAGAAACAGGTAGGAAAATCCAACAGTTTTCTATTACACCAGATATTAATGATATTTTGAAAAATGTAAAACAATATCACTCATCTCACTACATTTATTGTCCTTTTGGAAAATATAATTTTTATGAAATGTTTTTATTTTAAAATGTAGTTATTTTGTTATGATTTTAAAGTTAATCAATAAATTAGTATTAAGCTTCCAGGTTTTAATTTCTAATATGGAAGAAATTGGTAGATACAACCCACGTAAACTTTTCGGGATCTTCCATAATGTAAATGTACATGGGTTAATGTAATGGGTGGATGTAAAGGGTTAATGAATAAATGAAACAAAGAAATTCCAGGAATACTTCATATCATCATGGTTATATGAAAAAGGAAGGAGAGAGAGAAAAAAAGGAGAGGGTCTTACTTTAACTTTGGTCTCAACATTTAAGTGGTGAGCAATAGAAAAGTGGAAATTCAAGTGCTGTGGAAAGACACAATAGAACTATGAGCATAGAGTATCCAGTGCCCAGCCACAAAGGCACTTCCTGTTTCCTGCTTTTATTCCCTATATTTCCTAATCAGAAAAAATCTCTTTTATGTGCTAAAATGATACTTTGTATGGATCTATATTTTATCACTTTCCATCTCTAGAAAAATATATATGTAATAGATTTGTGACCTTGGAGAAGTTGCTTAATCTCTCTTTACCTCATTTTTATCTATTAGAAACTGGAGATGGTAATAATACTTCATGAGATTGTTGTCATAAGAAACATAGAAATAATATTTACTTTAGAGGATTATGTGAAAGAATGCTTATAAAGCAATTGTGAGAACTCTTGGAAAAGAGTAAGCACTGGACAAAGAACTTATCATCAGTCTTGCTATTGAGCATGATTATTCAATTAAACGTTAATTCCTTGAGGAGCAACAAGATCATATTTTGCACATGATTCTGAATAACAGTGTTTAATACAGAAAATTTCACATATTAGTCACTAAATATATTTTAATGAAATTAATTGAAAAAAATTGAGGACAGTCACAGGTTAGAACTAAGAGAACTCACTAGATTGCTTGCAGTCAGAGAGGATGGTTTTAGAGGATGGTTTTCAGGAAGAGGGTGTTGTCAACATTTAGAGAAAATTTGGCCTATGTGCTCGAAGAAATTGAAAAGCTAGGATTGGTAATAATAATAAATATAATATTAATACAGGATTTGACTTCAGTTTGGGAAGGAAGTTTTATTTTTTGGTTTTCTGTTTAACTTTTCCCAAACTATCTTTATTATTATTATTTTTAAATTCTGGCTTGAATTGCATGTGGAATAAATTCTTATGAGAGAGGTACTTTTTCTATTCTGAAATTGGCTTTTAGCAGTTTTAATATTCTTTGAGCTACCTTTGGAGCCTGATCAAACTTCAAAAAAAAAAAATCACTCATTATTTGAGTTTGACAGAGTTACTTCAGTTTTTAATAGATTATGAAAGCATAATGTTCATAAAGTTATGCTATTGTGTAATTTCCTATCTATTAATGGTATCACTAGTAAATTTTTCCACGGTAAAAAAAAACTTTCCTATTTCTGTACCTTCTTAATAGATATAGGACCTAGTATGCCTGACTACCATATACAAGGGAATATATAAAATTGCAAATCTGCAGATGCATGAGTGAAAGTCAAAGATGTTTTTATTTTGTATTTTTAAAAATTTAATTGGAGTATAGTTGACTTACAAAGTTGTGCTATTTTCAGTTGTACAGCAAAGTAAATGAGTTATACATACATCTTTTTTCCCATATAAGTTATTACAGAATATTGAGTAGATTTCTCTGTCCTATACAGTAGGTCCTTGTTACCAGTCTATTTTATATACTGTGGTGTGTATATGTAAATCCCAACCCCCTAATTTATACCTCCCCCCTCCACATTTCCCAGTTGGTAACCATAAGTTTGGTTTTGAAATCTTTGAGTCTGAAAAAAGCCAAAAAGATTTTTAAAGAGAATTCCATGACTTATATTCATCCATCAAGAGTAAATGCTGGTATTTTATATGATGATGTCCACCATTAATTTTCTTAAGAGCAAAATATAGCCCTTTTCTATGGTACATTTTTTCTATTGTAAGCCATTTTTTTTCTACTGAATTTTAGCTAATAGAATGTAGACAGTGATATTTAGCACTTCCAGTCTTGCTCCATAAAATTACATAATTAATCTTCTTTTCCTTTCCTCATTTGCTCTTTGTATTAAGATGACATCAAGGACCTAAAGGAAGGAAAATTATAAGATAAAAAGAGTTTAGTTCACAGAAAAACCAAGTAAATTTGTCAACTAGGAGCACACCTTTTTGGGCTGTGTCATAAGTGGGAACATATTTTTGCAGTGATAAACCATGAGATGTTTACTTTTTGTTATAGCAGCTAGCATTACTTTTCCGCCTAACAAAGGAAGTGACACAAAAATGGAGGGCTGCTCTAAAAAACAACTAAACTATATGGCATAGATTATACATTTATATCATTAGTAGATGAGAAAATATAACTGGCTAGAATGTATAGAACATGGTGTGCCATTGGAATTGTTAACAAAACTGTAAACTATGCTCAGGAGTTCCCATCGTGGCTCAACAATAGTGAACTCGACTAGTATCCATGAGGATGCGGGTTTGATTCCTGGCCTTTCTCAGTGGGTTAAGGATCCACAGATCTGGATTCCACATTGCAGTGGCTGTGGTGTAGGCCGGCTGCTGTAGCTCTGATGCAACCCCTAACCTGGGAACTTCCATATGCAGCAGATGTGGCCCTAAAATAAACAAACAAGCAAGCAAACAAACAAACAAATAAATAAAATCTCATCAAAAATCTAGACAACTGAGGGAAATGGAATAAAAAAATGTTGAAAAAATGTGAGCCCTGACCCTTTGTGAAGATTAATTCGCATGTTCGCTTTTCCATGAGGATTATCTTGCTGCTGAGTGTAAACCTTTAAAAGACTCTCAATTTCAGTGCTTTTTTTTTTCTTTCTTTTTTTAGGAGTGCACCTGCGGCATGTGGAAGTTCTCAGTCAAATCGGAGCTATAGCTGCCGGCTTATACCAGAATCTGAGCCGTGTCTGTGACCCACACCACGGCTCCCGGCAACGCCGGATCCTTTACCCACTGAGTGGGGCCAGGGATCAAACCCTCAACCTCATACTAGTCAGGTTTTTTACTGCTGTGCTACGGTGGGGACTCCCTCTTTTTTTTTTTTTTTTTCTCTCTCTCTTTTTAGGGCCACACCTGTGGCATATAGAAGTTCCCAGGCTAGGGATGAAACTGGAACTGCAGCTGAGGCCTACACCATAGCCATGGCAGCACCAGAGCTGAGCCTCATCTATGCCACAACTTGTGACAGCACTGGATCCTTAACCCACTGAGCGAGGCCAGGGATCAAATCTGCATTCTCACAGAGGCAACGTTGGGGTCTTAACCAGCTGAACTGAAACAGTACTCCTAGGGCTTAATCTTTAGAATGTGACTGGAGAGCTCAGAGACAGCTGTTGTGATGCATACTACATGAAGAGCAAAACATGTCTTGTTTTAGCCACAAGGCCAAGACTTGGAAGGACAAAGCTTTCACTCAGTCAGCACCTGTTTACACTAAGATGACTTCAAAGTTGGCAGGAATCACTCCAAGCAATCAATCTCTTTCTACTTTTGAGCAAACAAAATGAATGTACTATTTAATCAAGACATAATTGTATTAAAAGAGATAGTTGATAAAATAAGTTGACTTCCTAAAAAATGTATCAGGTCTTTTACAGTTTTCTTGGACTATGAAGACATACTCTTCTATTTGTAAGTACAGAAAGTTTCCAAAGCACTTTGCTTTCCTCATTTCCTTTATTAAAGCCGTATAAGGTTTGCAATGTATGGATTATCCCACAAGTTTTAGATGACTTATTCCCAATTCCTTCAAAAACACAAGACCAAAACCAAAATGTCTGTAAACTTCAGCAGCAGGATTTAAATCTCACATAATGTAAAACTCACTGAGCCTGAGAATCTATGGGACCATTTACCACAGGTTCTGGTCATGTAAATCCCCACAAAGCCCTTCCGTTATTCCTACTTCCTGTGTCAGTTCATATATCATGACTAAAGGCAGGGATTTTTAAGGCTTAAACTCTGCCAGGATATTGTAATTGCTAATACAAAAGAAATCTCCTACATCAGCTGTCACTGGGTTATTGGATTCACTGTATTTACAAAAAAAGTTTAAGAGTTTGGCTCTTTTCCTTCCTACACATTTTTTTTTTTACTTGTAAAAATCCATGCCGGCTTATTGAGGATTTTGAGTTGAAGATACAGTTATGATTTTTTTTTTTTTGGCTGTACACAAGGCATATGGAAATTCCTGGGCCAGGGATTGAAGCCTAGGGGACCCAAGCTGCTGCTATGATAAGGCCAGATCCTTAACCTCCTTAACCACAAGACAACTTCCTGAATATCCAGGTTTGATGCTAGTAATTAACTGTAATCTTAGAACAGTTGTGCATAGACTTTGCATATTTGAACATTCTAAAATGGTAAAGAGTAATTTACTGTACCCAACCAAATACCTGGTTGTTACAACAAAAGAGGGTAACAGAGGTGAGAGTTATTTTAACTTGGGGACAACCTACAAGTGTTTCAAGACCTAGTTCACCCACTTGATGCCTGTGGTAGCATAGGTAAGTTACTTTAAATGTCTCAGTTTGTTAATATGTGGAATAGTGATGATAATAAGGTTTATCACAGAGGTCACATAGGTCTAAAGAAAAAAAATAGAGAAAACTCTCTCTCAGTGTTGAGCACATATAATAAATGTTCAACACAAGTTAGCTGTAACATCCTAGGATTCATAGGATTATGAGATTTCAGTTCTAAAATTGGCATTAAATACATCTGATTTTGTCCTTAAAATGACTATAACTTATATATAGAGCATCCTTAAAGTAGATATTTGAATTTTTCTAGTTATATGCCTTAGTTCTTAGGAATGTTTTCTTTTTGGTTTATAATTCTTAGAAGTTCTTTTTAACCATTTTTATTTTTTCCATTATAGTTGATTCACAGTGTCCTGTCAATTTCTACTGTATAGCAAAGTGACCCAGTCACATAATATATATACTGGGTCACTTTATATATATTATTTTTCTCACATTAGCCTCCATTTTTTTCAATGCTGTTTCAAACATTTGTTTGGATGATGTTGAAGTATACGAATACCGTTCACATAACAAGATGGTAGCTGTCAATCAACTATAATTTTTCTATTTTTCAGGATAATAATGACTAAATTTCAGCTGTTCTTCATATTGCATAATTTTAATGTCTTTACAGTTCTGGTTTGGACTGTTTAGAGTATATATACATATGTAAGTAATTCTGACTTCTGTGTGTCAGAACCTATGCTTGGAACTAGGGAAAAGATCATGACATAGACATTGACTTGAACTTGATGGAACATGTCTATTGTAGCTTTCATTCTGGAAGAAATCAATCAAAACACATTTTACACACACACACACACACACGCACACACACACACACACACACACACACAAAAGGCAGCGATGAGTTCATATCTGGGCACAAGCCTCTAGTTTCAAAATGAACAAAGCATATAACTGCTGTTACTTAGGAAATTCTATGGATCTCACCCCAAGTATCAGAAAAGATGATTTAAGATTTGCTTTTGGTTTTTAAACCAAAACATTTTAAATGTGATATAATACTTTTTGGCCCTTGAATAACCCATGTGAGGCAAACCCAAATCAGAATAAGCTTGATTTTGTTTCTGTTAGGCCAAATTGCACCATCTAATAATTAACATATCCATCACCTCACATATTTATGTTTTTTCTTTTTTTGTGCGAACCTTTAAGTTCTACTCTCTTAGCAAATCTCAGTTACATAATATAGTTTTATATAAAAATATATTCACCATGTTTTACATTAGATCCTCATACCTTATTCACCTTTTAGCTGAAAGCTTGAACCCTTTTACATACCTCTATATTTCTCCCATCCCCTGATCTGGCCCCTGGCAACCACTTCTCTACTCTTTGTTGCTAGGAGTTTGACTTTTTTCCATGTATAAGTAATACCATTTGGCATTTTCTTTCCCTATCGGGCTTATTTCACTTAGCATAATGCATTCAAGTTCCGTACATGCTGTCACAAATAGAAATACTTTGTCCCTCATGGTTGAACAATATCCTATTTTACACACACACACACACACACACACACACACCACATCTTTCTCCATTCATTTGCCCAAGGACACTGAAATTTCCGTATCTTGGCTATTGCGAGTAATTCTGGATTGAACATGGGAGTGAGGTATCTCTTTGAGATCCTGTTTGTAATTCTTTTGGATGTATACCCAGAAGTGTTACTTCTGGTTTATATATAAGTTCTATTTTAAAACTTTTGTAAACTTCCATACTTGTTTTCAGTGACTGTACCAATTTACATTGCCATCCATACTGTATAAGACCTCTCTTTTCTCCATGTCCTCACCAACACCTTGTTAAACTTGTTATTTCTTTCCTTTTTGATGATAACTGTTTTACCATGTGTAGGGTAATATCTCGTTGTTTTATTTTGCATTTCCCTGATGATTAGCAATATTGAGCACTTTTTTTGTACCCGTTGCTTGTTTGTATACTTTTTATGAAAAAATGTCTATTCAGTTCCTCTGCCCAATTTTCAATCAGATTGTTTTGCTATTGAATGCTATGAGTTTTGAAAAAGTATTTTAAAGATATTTTCACCCCTTATCAAAAGTATTTTAAAGATATTATCACCCCTTATCAAATGCATGACTTTCAAATATTTTCTCCCATTCCATAGGTTACCTTTTCATTTTTTGATGTTTTCCTTTTAATTTGGTGTAGTTCCATTTATTTATTTTTACTTTTGTTGCTTTTGCTTTGGTGTCAAATCCAAATATCATCAGCAGGACAAATGTTAAGGAGCTTATCCTCTATGTCTTCTTCTAGGACTTTTATGGTTTCAAGTCTTATGCTCACGTCTTCAGTCCATTTTAATTTGTTTTTTATGTATGATGTATGAAAAGGATCTAGTTACTTTTTTTTTTTTGCATGTGGCTGTCCAGTTTTCCCACTGCTATTTATTGAAGAGACTATATTTCCCCACTGTATATTTGTGGCTCCTTTGTCATAAAGTAATTGACCATAGATGCTTGAACTTATTTCTAGGCCTGCTATCCTGTTCCATTGATCTATATTTCTGGGTTTTTTTGCCAGTACCATACTGTTTTGATTACTGTAGCTTTGTAGTATAGTTTGAAATCAGGAAGAATGATGACTCCAGCTTTGTTCTTTCTCCAGCTTCAGCTCCTTGAGGTCTTTTGTAGCTCCAGACAAATTTTAGGATTGTTTTTTCTATTTCTGTGAAAAAAATGCCACTGTAATTTCAATAGGGGTTGCACTGAATCCATAGATTACCTTGGGTAGTATGGTCATTTTAATAATACTAATTCTCCTAGTCCATAGACACAGTATATCTTTCCATTGATTTGTGTTGTCTTATTTTCTTTCATCAGTGTGTTATAGTTTTCAGTGTACGATTCTTTCACCAAGTTGGTTACCTTTATTCCTAGTTTTCTTTTAACTCTTGTTGATGCTATTGTTGCTACGCCAGTTGGTTCACTGTAGAGCACATTTGACCACAGCCAAGAGCAGCGTACTCTGACTATAAATAACAGTGTGTTCAAGTCACTGAATTTCCCTTTGTCTTAATTTTTCTAATAAGTATGGGAGCTATAAAAGTCTTTCCCAAGTTTAGATTTCTAAGAAAATTTAATTGCATAGAGGCATATCACTAAACTTTCCTTCCTTTAAGCTCAAAAAAAAGAAAAAATTATGTGTGAAATCCAGGAGAAAATGACAAAACGAAGCAGCACTAAATTATGTGAAAGGTTCAACTTGGTCAACTTTGCAAGAGGAAATTTCTGAAAGAGTTAAAAAAAAAAAGTTCCCAAATATGATATGCCGCTTCTTCTTCAGCATGCTGAGAACCAATACCAGGGGAACACAGAAAAAGGTATTCATTTATCAGCAAATACTTATTGACTATCTACTATGTGTCAGGCTTTGCTGTAGCCTAAAACAAAGCAGTGAATAAAAGAAAATAAAGACCCCTGCCCTTATGAAATACATGTGTTCATAACTGTTCTGAAAAATTTTAAATGGATCCCGGGTATATATATATTACTCCCTTAGTTTTTGGCATCTTTATATACTTGGAAATATTTGAGGAATTAAAATACTGTTAAGTTCAACTCACTTTTGAAAATAGAAGATGTTTAATATAAAATGATTCATCTTATCATGAACTTTGAATGTATTTCTTTTCAAAATTGTAGGCCTGGAAATTTAGTTTATTAAAAAATTGGCAACAAACTTGTTAAATAAGCTAATTATCAAAGGCAGTCTTAATTGTCAGACCAATCAGACTCTGTAGGAAAAAGTTGAACTTCATTTTTCCCAATTAAAAAAGTGTATTAATATATTCCCCATGACTGCATCTGACTTTTGAATTCTAAATCTAAGATGGGTAAGGCACTAAGTATTACCTTGAGTTTATCACATATTCTTTTCATTTTTTAATTTAATATTATTGGAGTGTAGTTGATTTACAATGTTGTATTAGTTTCAGGTGTACAGCAAAGTGATTCAATCATGAATATAAATATATCCATTCTTTTTTCCGATACAGGTTATTGCAAACTGTTAATCATCTATTTTATACAGTAGTGTATACAGGTTCTTCCCACCCTCCCATTCTTCCTTCCTCCCACTGTTTTCCCCTATGGTAACCATAAGATTAGTTTTGAAATCTGAGTTTGTTTCTGTTTTTTAAATAAGTTCTTTTGTACCATTTTTATTAGATTCCACATACAAATATGATATTTGTCTTTCTCTGACTTACTTCACTCAGTATTATAATCTCTCGGTCATCTATATTTCTGCAAATGGCATTATTCCATTCTTTTTTATGGTTGAGTAATATTCATTGTATATATATACCGCTTCTTCTCTAGGCCATTCATCTATTGATGGATATTTTGGTTACTCTCTTTGTTTTGCTCCTTCAAAACTCTGTTGATAATAAGTTCATTGAAAATACTTGGAATGTGGAAGAAGAGAGTTTATTACCTCCGCATTCTGCAATATATATGGATTCAGAACTTAATGTGAGAAAAATAATATATATATATATTTTTTAAGAATATATATATATGTGCATATATATATATATAAAACTGGGTCACTTTGCTGTATAGCAGAAATTAACAGAACATTGTAAATCAACTATAATAAAAAAATTTAAAAAAATTTTAATACCCTTCTTTGTTTAGAGGAAGTTACACTGTATTGCAAATTTCACTTTTGCTTGGGCCCTGGGAGACTATCAGTGTAATCTAAGGCACTATAGTAAGATTTCAGATTTATGAGTTGGAAGACTTTCTTTTGTTAAGTGAGAGGACAGTTTTGAAGTGGACATGTGACAGCAGATCCAGCATGGGCCTGGACCAGAGGATGTGTTCAGACAGGTCAGTTTTAGAAAGAGTACGTTAGGCAGTATGTCCTTATATATAGCAGTGCCTGTGGGACCATTTAGAAACAATCTGTGTAGTGAAGGACATGGACCCCATATTAAATCCCACTGATTTAGCAGGCATTCCCTGGGACTTGCTGTGTATAAATCTGTAGATTAAACACTGGGTTGCAGAAGGTTAGAGAGGCTTCAAAGCTGTAGTCTCTGTCCTCGCCAAGGGAATGAAAACAAGTCAAAATCAATGGTCAGCTTGGGCTAAAGATAAAAACAGGCTACTAACAGGTTCTAAACTGCAATACCAGTATCATATTGTGCAGGGGTTTTGTTTGTTAAACTTGGTATACATTTTTTTGGCAATATAGATGATGGTAATCACTATTTAGGTCTGGTGTAGGCTGTGAATAAAGCAGCATTTCATATATTCACAAAAAATAAATATGATAATTAAACATCTTTCACTCTGTTGTTCTACCCCCTAATTATTGTAGCTAATAAAAGGAGTGTGTCCTTTTAGAACATGATGTAAGAACTTGTGAACAATAATTGTTTTATCTTTGATGAACTTAAGACACACAGAATTTGCCAGATGCTCCTGTGCTTGGGCCTGGGTCTACCAAAGGATAAGGGGCTTGGGTGCCAGCACATGATGCATACTACCCAAGTGGCACGCACACCAAGTGCTGTAGACTTTCTGAGCTTTATAGCCTAGGCCATCATGGAAGCCTCTCCAGGGAGGTGAAAATGAAATTGAGGGAAATATTTAGGTGAGTGGAGAGAGATTAGGAGACTCCAGGGAGAAGATTCTCTGTATACGTCTGAGATTCAATGCTCAGCAAACATACAAACTCGAAAAGTAAAAGAATGGCCTATAGATACATAGCAATAATTGGACCAGGAGAATGGGTTCTCATGATGTAAGAACTTGTGGAATTTGGCAGGATCTCTGTGTTTATTCCCTAAAGACACCAAAGCCATAATTCCTTTGTTTCACTTGAAGGCATGTCTATCAAATATTTGGTGAGTCACTAAAAATAGGAATCTATACACAAAACAATACTAATGCACATTATTAGAGGTAATGCTGAGAATCCCCATTCATGTTTGTTATTTACCAGGTTGTGTATATGCCTGGAGGGAACTGACTTTTCAGGTGATAAAATATTGGTAACATGGAAACAAATAATCCATCTCAGTGCTCATGGCAGGTATTTCCTGTTCTGTGAGCTACCCATGGTCAAGTTTACTGATAATATTTTCTTTTTAAAAAAATGTATTTATTTTTTACTGAGGTATAGTTGATTTACAATGTTGTGTCAATTTCCTTTGTACAGCCAAGTGACCCAGTTGTACATATGTATACATTCCTTTTCTTTCCTTTTCTTTTATTACCGTTCATCATGGTCTATCCCAGGGGATTGGATATACTTTCCTGTGCTGTACAGTAGAACCTCATTGTTTACTGATATTTTCTTTTATGTCTTTTAGTTTCCTGGCAGTATACTGCATCTTCTTTACATACATACTTGTCTCTCGCAGGTAAGTTTGGTAGAATAACTAAGAGTCAGAGGTTATTGCATAGGCAAGAACACATACAGGTAGGACCTGACATTTTCACTGGTTTTGCAACAAAGCAGATGTTGTTAAAGGCCAATAGCCCAGTCCCAATATGCTCAAGGATGGGAGAGGAAGCAAAATAATTTGATTGATGGACCTGTCTCTGGAGACAAATTGTATTCACTGCCTTGTGACCTTTATTTGGTCTATCAAACTTAGGTACTGTGAGTTGATAGGATGCAATATGGAATATTTTCTTTTTCTCAAGTATTTTCCAAGGGACTTGTAGCCTGAGCAAATATGCATTCAAATGCATTTCCAATTGTTATGAATATAGGTAAAGAATTAGAGCCAAGTTATTTTCAAAATGATAAGAAATAATAGTCTATCTAGATCCTACCATTATGGTTGATGTCTAGAATTAAGTACTCTGTGCCAACCAGAAAAAAGTATGGCTTGAGAAATTTTAAGATCTCTATCTCGTATTCAGAGGGAGTAGACAGGGGTGAAGAGATCCATTTTTATTATATTACTGGTTTTATGTCTACTGCCGAAAATTCTGTACTAATTAAAAAGAAATAGGATCCCTACCAAGTAAAAGCTCTGACTTCAATTGAACACTTCAGGAGTTCCCTGGTGGCACAGCAGGTTAAGGTTCTGGCACTGGCACTGCAGCTGCTCGGGTCACTGCTGAAGCATGAGTTTGATCCCTAGCCCAAGAACTTCCACGTGCAGCCAAAAACAAGAAAAAAACAAAAAAGACCAGAGAAAGAACACTTCAAATACGGAAAACTTCATAATCTATCCATGTAGCATGTAGTGCATTCCATTTTAGACAGCTATAATCAGTAGAGAACTCTTGGATTAAATTTACAGTCAGTATCAAATACAGTGCATCATGACCATGGCCTACTTTGTTTTTCACACTATGTTTCTGATTATGGAGCCCATATAGTATTCTGAAAATCCTACTGGAGCCAATCTCAACTCAGAGGTTACCACTCCATGTAATATAAGGGACACTGCCCATTTAACACTTTGGGTATATTTTGTGTCAACTTACTTCCAATTTTTTGAAGAAGTATCAATTTGCAGCCTACAAAATCAAACTCATGTGGTGATTCCAAATCTTTGATTTCTGTCAAAAAAGAATTCAGGTAGATAAGAAAAACTGTTTTTTAAACTAAGTTTTATTGGAGTATAGTTGATTTACAACATTGTGTTAGTTTCCTGTGTACAGAAATGTGAATCAGAAAAAGTTTTTTTTCTTTATCACAAAAGACAGTATTCCAGCTATGTCAGGTAAAACATCTGGATTTATTGGATGATGTTTCTCTTATTACTTCATTCCCTGTATGATACATATTTAAACTATTTCTGCTTACTGTTTTGAAGCAGACTCTAAATCAAGAGTACAGTGGTGAAGTTGTTTAGTATATTCCCGGAAATGTTATGAATCATCACCAGTTTAGGGAACTGTTAAAAGTAATGAAAGCTAGCAAATTTAATGATCTATGGTTTTTATGCATGGTCGTTGGTAGAGTTGTGAAAGAGTTTTACAAAGATTTACTGTACCATTAACTTCAATTCAAGATTTTCTTTGAAAAGAGGGGGGATACATGCTAAATACTCAATAATCAAACCAAAATTGATGCTATGATTTAAGTCTTATCACCAATACTACAGCACATCTCAGGGAGATGGAACTGAAGCTCCAAGAAAGGAAAAGCTTGTGTCGCAGCTAGAGAGGTACAAAAATTTATATGGAAACTTTTCATAATATATATCAATACTAATGACATTATACTTTTTTCTATCCTGAATCAATAAGAAAGTATTAATTGTAATTGACAGTGTTATATACATTTTAATAACTACAAGACAAATGTGAACAATGTTTTATATATATTTATATGTTTAGAGTACCTTCAGCTTATGAGCTATTTCCTTTGAATTCAATATTAGTAATATTGAGTTGAAACAAGAATTAGTGAATTAATTCACTTTGGACAAATGTAGTTAGAAATCGATGTGTTTTGGCTTCAAAGTCAAATCAATTTTTCTAAAAGAGATGAGCCAGTTTTGGCCACATGGATAAGAGATGTTAAAGAGAAATGCTATTTTGCTGTTTCAATTATTGGAAATATTTAAGTATGTTTGGAATAACTTGAACATATGAACCTGATTTTTCAACATTAAATTTTATGAAATATAAATATATATCAAGCATTCCTGAGGAAAATGTGCATCTATGCATATAAAATATGTGCTAGACTTTGAAGGCTTATACCAAAAAAATGCAGAACGTCTTATTACTATTTTATATTGATTACATGTTGAAATGATGGTATTTTATATATATTGGGTTAAATGAAATGCATTATTAACTTGGTTTCACCTGTTTTGTTTTTTAATTAGACTTTTAATTTTGAAGTAATTGTATATTCACTGCAGCAGTGAGAAATAATACAGAGAGATCTTATGTACACTTTACCTAATTTTCCACTCCTGTGCTTTACGTAATCAACACATCCACCCTCTCTGAACCTCTGTCAATCACTCATCTTTTCCTGTCTCTATACTTTTGACTTTTCTGAAATGTCATATAATTAGAATAATAAAATATATCTTCTTTCAGTTAACAGTATGATCTTGACTGACAGATCATTTCTTTTTATCATTGGTAATATGCCATTACATAGATACACCACAGTTTCGTTCATCCATTAACTTCCTAAAGGATGTCTTGGTTGCTTCTGTATTTGCAATTATAAATAATGATGCTGTACATATTTATATGCAGGTCTTTGTATAGATCTAAGTTTTAAAATAGGTTTAGTAAATACCTAGGAACAAAATTGCTCGATTGCATGGTGAACTATGGTAAGCTTTGTGAGAACCTGTAAAGTTGTTTTCCAAAATGGTTGTACTATTTTGGATTCCCACCAGCAATGGATGACAGTTTCTGTTGTTCTACATCCTTAACAGAAGTTGTTATCTTCAGTTTTTTTAAAAAAATTATCCACCCTAATAAATGTATGTTATTGTTGATCACTTTGCAATTTCATAATGACATGATCTTAAACATCTTTTCATATGCTTATTTGCAGTCTGTATATTTTCTTTGATAAGTTGTCTGTTCAGGTCATTTTCCCTTTCTTAATTGGGTTGTTTTCTTATTTTTGATTTTTAATATGCCTTTATTTTGGTTACAAGTCCTTTACCAAATAGGTGTTTTATAAATATTTTCTTTTAGTCTGTGGCTTAATTTTTTATTTTCCTAGAGCAGTAGTTTTTTTTTTTTTCATTTTAATAAAGTCCAACTATCCAATTTTCTTTCATTGGTTGTGATTTTGGCATTGTATCTTAAGAACTTCTCTGTTTTCTACTAGCAGTACTATAGTTTTACATTTCACATTTAGGTCTGTGATCTAGTTTTAATAAATCTTTATGAAATTGTAAAGTGTGCACAGATTTTTTTTTTTTTTTTGCCACACCAGCGGCATACGGAAGTTCCTGGGCCAGGAATTGAACCTCTGCCATGACGGAGATCCAAGCCACAGCACTGACAATGCCAGATCCTTAACACGCTGAGCCACGAAGGAACTCCTAGGCTCTCTTTTTTTTAATATATGGACATTGAATCGCTCTAGAATCATCATCTTTTTAAAAGACCAGCATTTCTCCATTGGGTTACTTTGGGTACTTTGTTCAATAGGATTTTAATTATTTCAGGAAAAGCATTTTGTCAGTGACCTAGCATGTCTTCTCTGGAGTCTCAGCATCATCCTCTTGTAGCTCATCCCTAAGGAGATCAAAAAACAGGAAACTTGATTAGAATGTACAAGCCTGGTTTGTGGCTGTGATCCACGTTTTGCTGGGACTTTTCTAACAAAACAACATGAGATGAATGAATTACAATTAACATTGAGCAGATTATTTTCCTTTAAATAAAAAGTTTCTCAGCAAGTGATTTTCTGGCCATAGGAAGGATTAGGAGATTTAAGTCAATCAGCAGAATCAAGTATCAAATATTTTTTGACCCGTGTATCCCAGAAAGCTAAAGTAAATTTTAGTTGGAAGAATGAAAAGGAAATATCCTCATATTTCTAGCCTCGCCTAGGTTCATTTTTTTTTCTCACTGTTTTCTGTTTAGTGTAAAACTTACAGCTGGAATTCCTTAACACCATTAAAACATGATAGCAATGGAATTAATATCACTCTTACTAAATCTATTTGAATTTTTCCCTTTTTATGCTTCATTCTTTATCAAGGGCTCTCCTATTATTATAATTTACAAATAACTTTAGTAATAGGTTATTAGCATTTCAGGAAAAAAATCTCTTATGTGGTAATTGCTCAGTGCAGCAATACCTCATTTTAGTATAAATGAATAGATTTAGTCACAACAGACTATTTATCATAAACATATTTAAAATGTATTTTGAATCTCATGGTTAATTTAGGTTCAGTGATATTGACTACTTACACACCTGCACTCAGCCTGAAGCAATGGCATTTTCCCCTGACATCATTTTCATATTTTAAAAATGAATATTATAGATTCTCACTGAGTTGAGTAAGCATCTGAATTTGGGCATTTCACTGACAAAGGAACATTCACTGTTGCCTTTATTTCTCTATACCTACCCTTTTGGATGCATGGGAAGGTGGATTCTTAAGTGGTGACTCCTTTCTCTTCCTGGCTTTTTATCTGGAGTGAAACAGCAAGTAGAATCACCATGTTTGTAGAGCCTGGAAGGTCCATCTAAGGTTGATGGTTCTCTGAGATATTTGTGATAAGAGACAGATCTGGAGACTTTAGCTCCTTGAAACCAGATGCAAGTGGAAGGAGTAGCAGCAGGAGAGAATATTTGCTTCTCCTCAAAGCTTAGAGGTAAAGACCAGTGTTTCAGGGTTTCTAAGGGTCCTCAGACTATGAATGCCTTCAAAGAAGAACTAAATTTATACGTTTACTAATTTGCTGCATGTAGTACTTGTTTGTCCTCCCCAATCCCAGATGAACCCAGTTCGACTGATTTGGGTGGGATGTTTCTGCCCTAGAAGAATTATTCCTGGTACATGAGGGGGCCTGCAGCTACACAAAAAGGTAGCCAGCTTGCAACATTAACTGGAGGGAATCTAGGAAGCATAAATTGAAGGGTGGTTCAAGGACATTGCCTGTGCCTGTGGTTGATTAGTGTAGAAGCAAGCACATAAACAGCCTCTTTAATTATCCTCTCTTGGAATTCTACTGTCCTGCCTTCACAGTGTATTGCCTAACATTCTTTCCTGAGAATTATGATAAACATTGTATCTACTTATTGTCCATTATACATACGGAAAAGGCAATTCCTTTAAATAATATGCTCAATTGGAAGAATTGTTATTTCTTTCAACTCCTAAAGTACGGTTTGTATCTCTAAGTAAACCAGGAGCATAAAAATTTTATCCCCACATTTTAGCAGGCTGTTTAATGGTTTCCTGTTCATTTAGTGGTGACCCACAAAATCACTGGCTGACTTGGCACTACTCAGAAAGACCCTCCAACCAATATGGGTGCTAGGGAAATAGAAAAGTGTATTTAAGTAATGAGAATTATAACTCTCTTTTAAGTTCTCAGTAACATTAGGGAAGAAAGTAAATATAACTTTTAATACATATGATCCCCATTTAAATAGAGTTAATGTAAAGACAGAAGTTAGCTCTTAAATAGGATATTAATTTAGAGTATATCCACAATTTCTCTGGAAAATGACTTTGAATTTAAAATTGCAATAGACAAAATGAAAAAGAAAATGATCAATGCTAAAAACTGAACTGAATTGGTAGGCTAAGAAAATCAAGTTGATTAAAATATGACAGAGATAAAAAAATCATGAAGAAGAAAATAAGAAACTTTAAAATTATAGATTCAGAAAATGAAAAATTCCAGGAGAAGAAAATGGATCAAAAGGAAGAAATATATGAATTAAATAAAGGATAGAAGAAATTCAGCTTCACCAAAATACTTGAGTCTGCAAACTGAAGGACCTCATGAGTGAAAAGGCTTAGTTGCACTAGCAAATTGAAGTAGATTTTTTTTTACTTTATTGATGATAGAACCAAGGCACAGACATTTTAAGTGGTCATAAAAATTTTAAGGACAGAGCAGAAATTAGTTCTCTGTCTTAATACAAGTCCAGTTTTTTTCTTCTAAAAACATGTGTAGAATATAAATGGTATATGACTGTATTAGTTGGATGTCTCCAGAGAAATAGATAGATAGGTGATAGATACATAGATAGATGATGATAGATAGCTAGCTAGATAGATAGATTTATTATGAGGGGGTGTCTCATGCCCATGATCTGCCATCTGCAAGCTGGAAGCCCAGAAAAGCCAGTGGCGTAGTTCCAAGTCCAAACCTAAAGGCCTGAGAACCAGGAGAGCCAGCCAATGGTTTAATCCTACTCTGAGCCTGAAGCTAAGAGAACCAGGAGTCACCATGTACAAGGGCAAGAGGTGATGGCTGTCCAAAGTCAAGCAGAGGGCAAATTCAGCCTTTTTCTACCTTTTTTATTCTATTCAGTGGGTTAGATGGTGCCCACCCACATTGGTGAGGGTGATCTTGACTCATTCTACGCAGTCATATGGTAATTTCTTCTGGAAACACCCTCACTGACATACTTAGAAATAATGTTCTACCAGCTATTGGGTATCTCTTAGCCCCACAAAGTTAGCACATAAGCCATCACAATGATTATATCAAATCAAGTAATTTCCTGATCTCTGTTCTAACTTATCAGTATTTATGGAGGTCCTATGTTCATAAAAGGAACTATAGAGAAACAATTATTTCACATATAGATTTATTTAGGATTTGCTATGATTTACCTAGGGCTTCATAGATAGAGTAGCTAATGAAAGGATGAAAAATTTTACTGGGTCATAGTATAATCTACTTAAGAGAAAATCATTTATTTGGAATATCCTTTGGGGCAGTGTTGACTTGTAAATAGATGTAACCAGCAACTGATTTTTATTTTTACCCTGTTAGTTGGGGCAAATCAAACTATCTTTGCTTCAGTTTCCTTATCTAGAAAAGAGGAGGGGGAAGGGGAGAAATGTAATAGTATTTATTTAATAGGTTACTGTGAATATGCATTGTGTTAATACATGTAAAACGCTTAGAAGAGAGTTTGGCAGTCACAATATAGTAAATAATAATTTGGCATGAATTTAGCTATGATGTGACCCCAATATCCAGATATACTATGCTAGCTATTGATTTAAGATGGTCCATGTACATGAAATGCATATTCTGAAAAAAAAAATCTTATCAGACTTGTTACAAAATTTATCCTGGCCTTCATTAGAATTCTTGCGAATTCAATAAATGTAAAAATGGACTTTAAGGATGTATTTGATAGAGAGAATATCTCCAATTAAATATTAAGCAGATGAAAATATGTATTCTTATTATAAAGGCCTTTCTGTGTTTATCAATATAATTTTTGTATGAACTTCTAAAACATGCACATATAATGAATATTATAGTTGGGTTTTGAGGTACTGTGGAAAATTGGCATAGCTGATAATTGTGGTTTAATATATCTTATTCACATTTTACTTCATTCACAGATGCATCATATCTCACTGAACTTGGAATTTGAAACATTCCTGTGATACAGAATTGTAAGCTAACTTAAATACCTGTTTAAATATTGGCATTCTGAAAATCATTACTCCCACTTATATTTTCTTTCTTTAGAAACACATACCAATGCCAAGAGGCTATTTTCTGGAAGGTAAGAATATAAATACTGATATTGTAGTATATGACAGAGACAGAACAATAAACTTGGATTGGGCCAGCTGGTCCACACAGATGTTGTGTTAGTGTTTGGGCAGGAAAAAAGATTAAGGAAGTTGTTTTGATGACATGTTGATGGTTTACATGGTTAGCAAATGAGAAAAGGCTATATATACTTTGCTGCAAAGCATGTAAAGTTATGATTAATGATATGTCTAATCATGAGAAATGCAGATTCTGTTACTTATTTCTGATGGTATTAAAACTTAGCTATATGATGAATCACGTATCTCATTTCTGACATGGCTTACACATATTCATATAGCTATGAAAATTAAGGAAGGATATACTCATGACTCCCAGTAATGATATAAAATTTTCTTCTAAAAGTTGCAGAAACCACTGCTGACAGCTTGTAAATTGGCTTTATAATGTGGGCACATCCAGAAGAGAGTCTAGTGTACTCTTTTACTGATGAAATGCTTGTCCTAGAAAGGTACACAACTAGCAGCTATAATATTTAGACATTCAACATACTTGGCCTACAGTTCAGCTGTAAAACATTGGGTCAAATTCATGAAACAAGGACACACACTCCAGGTGGTTCTACATTTTCTCATCCCACTTAAGAAACAGAGCATGGAGAGTTCCTGTTGTGGGTCAGTGGGTAAAAAACCTGACTTGTATCCATGAAGATTTGGGTTCGATCCCTGGCCTTTCTCAGTGGATTAAGGATCCAGTGTTGCCACAACCTGAGGTATATGTCACAGATATGGCTAAGATCTGGTGTTGCTATGGCTGTAGTATAGGCTGGCAGCTGTGGCTCCGATTTGACCCCTAGCCCAGGAATTTCTATATGCTGTGGGTGCAGCCCTAAAGAAAAAAGACACAAAAACAGAGCAAGGATGTTTCATGTTATCAAGATCCTGATTTATATCTCATTAGTAGAAAATAGGGACGGGCGAGTAAGAGTTGATCAGGGAAATGCATCTTGGAAGAACCTGCATCTTGGATTGAACCCAAATCCTTTCCTGCTTAATATGTAGAGTTTGTCTGAAGAAAGAAGGATTTTATTCACCAATTTTATAATATCAGTAATGTAATTTTGTAAAAGAAAATGTGGAAAGTGAAAGGAAAGGAGGAGCTATTATTAATGGACCACATGCATCATGCTAGGTTCTTGTTCAACTGCGTATGTATTTATTTAATCCTCACAACTTCTGTAAAATTTAGATATGGATATCCCTATTTTACAGATGAAAAAACTTGGGCTCAGTGAGGCAATGCCAAGTTTACCTTAATACATTTTAACATAATGCGAAGTTTGCCTTAATGCCAAATACACCTTAATACATTTTAAGTAACTTGATGATAGAGTCTGTAAAATATTTGTCTGCAGCCAGCACAACTGTCCATGGCTTACTCAGTGTTTGATCCACTGGCCAGACAAGAGTACTCCTTTAAAGCAAAGGACATGTGATACTGACCCCATGACAGTAACTTTCCTGGGCAAAATATATACCAGACCACCCAGAAGCGGTTGGCCAGAAAGAGTGTTAGACTGGCTAGCTGAATGCACAGCCTAAGCACCAGGTTAGAGTAATTACTCTGCAAGTATGGAATGCTTTTTTTCAAGACCACATTATATGTATTTCATCAAAAGCCTTTATGCGGCACTGTGTCCCCCATGGGAGAACTATGTTGGTGTGAGAACCAGCTACCAACCCCAAATAAGGATCCCCACTATGGAGGGTAGCAAAGATCATAACTATTCCCACCACAGAACTTGGAGCCCACAGACTTAAGCCCATTATGTCTTATACATGTTCCGAGTCACCAAGTGACACTTAATATACAAGGCACCATTTGGAACAAGGCTTTCCTTGCACACAGAAGGGACCAAGGTCAGTGTTGGTAGTGTGTGCTGCTCTCCCATGGCCAACAGGTCTCACCTGAAAGCCAATGCAGGGTGATAGACTGTGGTGTGTGTATACCCCTCACGCTGCAGGTGAAGACCCTGTTCTCTTCCCATGAGGGACAGATATACTTGTGGGGCTGACCAGGTGCCCTAGGAAGTACATGCTCAAGCAAAACAAAGAAGTTCATTGCACACCCAGAACAAGGGGACTGTTTCTCCTAATGAAGAAGAATCTCCTAATGAAGAAGAATCTGAGGCTGGTTGAGTCATGGCTGCTTCTAAAACAGATAGAAGCAGGAATGGATCTATTAAGGATTTTGTTTGTTTGTTTCCTGTTCTCACAATTCTAGGCTCTGTGAGGCTAGATGCCCTGCTTCCCAAAGTATTCTTGAACTACAAGACATGGCTACCATATGGATACTTTAGAATCCTTGTTTCCAAGTACCAGCTGGAGAGAGGAAGAATACCCATCTTATCAGGTTTGAGACTGATCAGTCAAATGAAACAGTGCTACTGTCACAGAATATTTTCAGAAAGATAAGTAGGACCCTTTGTTGATACACTTGGAGTCTTCTTGGTATGGTAAGAGGACAAGGAAAGCATCCCAGGCCTGAGGGGGAGATGGTTACCAGGGGCTCAGATTCCTCAGGAATGGAGTCTGGGTTGGGCACCAGGAAAGCCACTGAGGCCAGCATAGGTGTGCAGACAAAAGAATGTTGCCTGCCATTTCAGTAACCAAAGAATGTTGCCTGTCATCAAGGCTTCAGCCACTGTAACCACCCCAAAGGTGGGCCTGGAAGGGAATACTGGATGGAGAAAAACAGGATAAAGTCCCCAGATAGCCAAGGTGCATATCAAAGAAATAATTTCAATAAGCCCACATCTTCTCATACATAGAAAAGTGCTGAAATCATTAACCTGATATATCTGTATTTGGTGATTAGCAGTAATGTTTTGATGTGTGGATACATTTTTTCCCCAGAAAAAAATGCTTATATATCCTGGCTCCTCCCTTACCTCTCTGGAACAGGTCCTCAAAGTGAACTGAGAGGCTATCTCCCAGGCTTGGGTCTTCAGTTAGTTCCCTGAATAAAACATGACTTGCAACTTCTAGGGCTGTGTGTTTTTCTTCAGTTGACAGGTGGTTCCTGAGAATCAGGAGAATCTAGAATGGATTTGGAGAGACAATGAACATCAATTCTGGATCCAGAAACCAGCTGCAGTGAATGAGGCTGCAGTTTGTCCCACTAACTTTTATCTTCTAGTTTCTTCTTATTAAGGAAGGCTCACCAGAATCCTATAGGAGGAGCACCCGAAATATACATGAAAGAGTGGATTCGGGAAGTATGTGAGATTAACTGCGTTAGACATGGTGATGCACCATTTATTGTTTGCTTCAAAAGACTAGTTATCCAACTCTCAGCTCCTTGAAGGTGTGTCTCAGCTATAGATACTGCCTTGCCTGAAGTCATGCCCTTACTAGAACAAAACTGGAGTGGTAAAACTCTAATTGGAAATGTGCACTTCAAAACTGTGCTGTGTATCCCAAGATTTTATCCAAGCTTCATCTCAGCACATGCTATCAGAAGACTCATTAGATTGTTATATATTATCTTATTATGCTAGTGATGACCCTAGAGCAGAATTTCTTATCCGGAAATTCCTGTGTGGTACAGTGGGTTAAGGATGTGGTGTTGCCGCAGCTGTGGTGCAGGCTGCAACTACAACATGGATTTGATCCCTAGCTGAGGAACTTTCACATGTCGCAGATATGCGCTGCCCCCCCCCCAAAAAGAAATTTTTTCATCTAGGATTGTTCAAAATTCTAATGTTCTGCAAGATGTCACTAGGGTTATGAAATACCATGAAGAATGAGAAGGGGGAGGATTTGGAAGAGGGAACTTATTTTTGAAATTCCTAATCCAAGCCATGCTAGTGGTTGCACTGATAGTGACAAAATACACCCACTAGCAATGATATTAGAAGCCCTGTGGCAGTGAGCAGTATCATGAAGGTCAGTTGGTTGAGTCTATTCTCTGAATTTGACATAAGAGATCATTGATAATTGACGAGCGCTGTACTGTATTTCATGGAATGAATGGAGCACGGAAATCGATGGCATTCTCCTCCTTCAGAAGACCTCCCCCAATCTCCCTTTACAAACCTGGCTCTCATTATCCACAATGTATTCACGTATTTGTTCAACCATCCTCCTGTGAAAACAAATTTGTGACAGAGTGCAGTGTCTACAGTTCTGTTTTGTCTCTAGCATTACCATATCCAGTCAAGATAACATTTTCCAAAGTACGTTAGTTCTTTTCTTCCCCATTCCCTTCTGTGTGGCTCCTTCTAATATCACTATATTCATTTGCTCTGCTTTGTGTTCCATGTTATTTTCCCACACATTCATATTAGTTTGACTTGTTTATTTACTTTGAAGGACTGTGACACATTACTATGGCTTTAAGAGACACAACTATACTAAAAGATAAACTTAGAGAAATGTTCAGATAAATGTCATTTTTTCCTCATCTCTGCTAAATCATTCCCATTCCCCTCATCCTTTGCACCTTCTTCTAATACTTAATGTCTTTAGTTTCTGATTTAACTATTTTTGTATTCATGAATATTTTCTGAGTTGTGCTTTTGGATGAGACCAGAGCCTAACTTTAGCTTGTGAGAAATATAGACCCAGAGGATTCAACTCAACTGTCCCCAGCTTTTGGACCCATAGATTCTGTCAGATAGTGAATGTGTATATTTTAAAATCTGTGTTTTGAGTTATAACATAGCAATAGATTTAGCAAAAGAACAATTAACACCTGTTTATACTCTTTGTCTGCATGCTGAAGAAATTCCTTGCATTTGTCTTTCAGAATACTCCTCTATGTAGGAATTCTTATATGCAAGTTTTAATTTTTAATTTCCAGAAATTCATGTATTAGTTATTCCATCTCATCTTAATGTTTTTACTTCTCATTTATTCTTTAATTTTTAATTGTATTTTGTGGTTTATTCCTGCGTCTTCTCATTTCATTTAAGAGTGCCCTTGCTCTCTTGAATGATACTGAGTTTGAAGAAGTGTAGATAAAAATACACATTCTTTTTCCTGCAATAGCTAATATATGTTTTATCTACTTTGAATATTATGGTCAAGTCAGTTTTATGCTATGGGACCTATGATATGATATAGGACCTATAATAACAACACATCATTTTGGTTTTGTTATGTTTTAGATTTACTTATATTGGGAAAATAAGAGAGATGCCTAGGTCTGTAATTGGCCCAAATTCACATGAATAGGGTATTTTCCTTGATCCCTTGACTTTTCTCCTGGATGTTGTTCTTACTCTTTTATCATAGAGTGCAAGTACTTATATGATCGATTATATTAGTAAAATGTTTTTCATGTTCAGCTGCATGTTTTGCCCTACTGCACTTCATACACAGGAGGTAACTGGGTTAAGATCCTGTCATCGGGAGTTCCCGTTGTGGCCCAATGGAAATAAATCTGACTAGTATCCATGAGGATGCAGATTTGATCCTTGGCCTCACTCAGTGCATTAAGGATCCGGCATTGCCGTGAGCTGTGGTGTAGTTTACAGACGTGGATTAGATCTGGCATTGCTGTGGCTGTGGTGTAGCCCAGCGGCTACAGTTCCAATTCGAGCCCTAGCCTGAAAACCTCCATATGCCTCGGGTGCAGTCCTAAAAAGACAAAAAAAAAAAAAAAATCCTGTCACGGTGTCACAGAGAACTGCTTATTTTGTAATTGATGTAACTAGGTTCTGTCAAATGTCAATTTGTAGCCATTGAAACAACTGAGTAGTTAGATCCTTGTACATTTCTAACCCACTCTAAATTCCAATCCTTTTCCTTCTAGCGAATATGTGTTGACTATGGACTTTGGGTTTTTTTTGTTTAGGCACCATATTCACTCCTTCTCATACATGCCATTAATATTTTGGAACATGTGTGCTTCTTTAATTTCCAACTCTGATGTAGGTTCCATGCTATTTTATTTTGTCTGTTATCTGCAAATGGTGGACTATCAAATACCTTTCTCATGGTACCCTCCTACAAGGAAGTTTTTGGAAACTTGATCTTAATACTGTTTATAGTAAGGCAGAGTGGCACACTTAAGAGTGAAAATTCTGCTGTAGGGAAGGTAAATAGTTCAACTAAGTTGACCTAGGTAGTAAAAGGCAAAGCTGAGATTAGAATACAGGTGTTCTCACTTCTGGTTTAGTGATTTTTTCCTTTATATATCATTAGGGTTTTTTTTTTTTGTCAAACAAGTCTCTCAAGCAGTTTGAAGAGAAGAATGGGATGGTTCAGCAGATGCCACTTGTCCTTGGAAATAATACTTTGGGTGACTGGAAAATTGTGTGAAATTATATTCTGATGTCTCCGACTCTTGCATGATGCTTAACCTCTGTCTACTAGCAAAAGGTTTAAATGAAACTACAGTTTAATTAGTATATATAAACAAATCATATTTCTCTAACTTACTCCTCATCCTCTAAAATCATGTTTCCCGAGTGGATATCAGATGTGGAAATTGGCTAATATTTATGTTTTCACCCATTTGCTTTAGAAAACTAATAGTTTAGCAGTTTTTAATTATAATTTAGGTAATACCCTAAAAAGTGATTAAATATAATGTGATGTCTACAGTCAATTTAATGACAAAACCTTTTCTGGCAGACAACGGTAGTCACTGAGTTTTTCATCATCAGATTCAGACATTTGGAAAACTCTAACAACAAAGTATTATAAACTGTAGTAGGATGAAGGAAGCCCAAATGAATAATGAAGAATAAAAACAAAACAGAACTGTTAGCTTTCTACTCCAGCAGTACGAGTATCTTGAAAATGGGTTTCTGGATTAAAATATTCTGTTTGCTGTGGTTGAATGCTTAATTACATATTTTAGGTATATGGCTCATTCCCTGTCACTAGGACAGCTTGTAGAGTGGTGGCAGTGGAGTGGATGGCACGAGGACCCAGGAGAACCACTGTGGGCCTGGGGAGGCTCTTGGCCCTGCAGCAAGGTGAGAGAGGCCTGAGAAAATTTGAAAAATAAATAAATAAATGCCAAGCTTTAAAAATCTTTCTATATTAGACTTTTTATTTGTTTTGCTTTTTGCATATGGAAGTTCCCAGTCTAGGTATCAAATCAAAGCTACAGCTGCTGGCCTACACCACAGCCATAGCCACAGCAACACTGGATCCCTGACACACTGAGTGAGGCCAGGGATCAAACCTGCATCCTCATGGATATTAGTTGGCTTCATTTCCATTGTGCCACAACGGGAACTCCAAAAAATGTTTCTGTATTAGAATGAACACATCTATAAAAATGCTATGGATTTTACTATTTCTCTGTTTAGCTATAAAGCACATTTAATTTTTCTATAGAAATTATTAATAATTGAGTATTAAAAACTGTCTTTGGGGCACTTTGGGGTAGATATAGAAAATGATTGCTTGTCATATCTATTTGTCCTCACAATAGCCTCTTTTCAATTATCCCTATTTTCATGATACCTACTACCAAGTAATTCTGACTCTTTGATAGGGCATCTGTATATAAATAATTTTTTTAAAATATTATTGCAACTACATAAAAGTGCCCCTCTCAAAAGAAAGATAAAGGAAACACTCAAAATAAAATCATCTCTCCAGCAGCAGCCTCACATATGAGATCGTTTTTATCATTCATACATTGGCAATGAGTTTAGAAGCAAGCATCATGTTGTTGAAGAAAACTTTCAGAATGTTGGAAATGAGTAGTAATACATGTGATGTTGTAGTTCAAGTAATACGCAGCTATATTATCTCGTGGAAGTCATTCAGCTCCTCTGGTTTCAGTAAGCTGACTGGAAAATGTTAAGATTGTTTTAAGACTAGGTAAAAGACTATTACAATTACCAAGTGTTGCATGATTTGGTAGTGATCTTGATTAAAAGTGGGAGTCTGGATTAATTTTGAGAGTAGAGGCAACAGGATTTTTAAAACAAATTTATTTATGGCCACACCCATGGCATATGGAACTTCCTGGGCAAGGGATTGAATCCCAGCCACAGCCAGATCCTTCAACCCATTGCACCTAGTTGTGGATCAACCTGTACCTCTGCAGTGACTAGAGCCACTGCAGTAAGATTATTAACCCACCATGCCATAGTGAGAACTCCAGGATTTTTTTTAGTTGAGGTATAGTTTACTTATTATGCTAGTTTCCGGTGTACAACACAGCGATTTGTTATACCTCTATCTGTCTGTCTATCATCTATCTATATTCTTTTTCAGATTATTTTCCCTTATAGGTTACTACAAAACATTGAGTATAGTTCCCTGTGCTGTACAGTAGATCCTTGTTGGTTATCTGTTTTATATATAGTACTGTGTAAGTGTTAATCCCAAATATGTGGATCTAAAAACAAATGAGACAACAGCATTTGCTGTTAGTTTGGATTTGTGGTGTGAGTTACTAACCCTATTTGACACGACTGTGTTCATCTGTTAAATGAAGATAAACTGGAAAAGAGTTTCCCCATCATGAGGAGATCGTTATGATTAAGGGAGCTAGCGTATGTAAAATGTTTAACATAACGCTTGTGACATAGTGAGTGATCAGTTAAGATAATTGTATTTTCGGAAATGTCAAGAAAGAAGACTTTGACCCCAAGTGCAGTACTTTATCAAATCCAGTTAAGTTCTCCAGCAGTCAAGAAAGCCAGATTTATTCTGACTTTGCAACTATGATGTAGGGAAAAGAAAATTTCAGAAGTTTTTTAGTCTCCTTGCCTTTTGCTCTGTGGGTGAGGATTATTTCTTGCTAAAAAATCAGGCATGCCTTTTTAAAATTGTGGCATTTTGAGGTCAAGGTCAATTCTTTGCCTTGGTATTGCTGATCTAGACTAAAGAGTGAAACTTCAAAGATCTGGCTCATTTCTAAAGACATTTTTATTGTATATACTTAAGTGGCAGAACTCAACTGACAAGCTTTCCTCTCTGATTCCATTTAAAGTAACTCGAAGAGCTAATAGAAGTGTATGCATCAGTAGCAGTCATAAAAATAAGGTACTTTCTATGCATGATATGTACTTTTAACTGCTTTCTTTTCTCCATCAATGCTAATAAAGTATTGTAGTTATATGTAAACAGCCACATTTCACCCACTACTTCAGCCTCATTCATTTAGTGATACTGGAAAGTTTCATAATGGTTGTGTCATATCATTTTTTCTTGTATGTATGTTCTTATTTAAAAGTCCCTAAAGGCCCATAAAGGCTTTATTTTCTCAATATAATGTTTCATGGACACATACAATTTAAAAATTAAGTCCTTGGAAATGTGCTCTGATTTCATTGTGCCATTATTATTGATGCCTTTGTCAAAAACCTATTCTAGGCAACTGATTTGACTCATAATAATAGGCAAACTTAGATTGTTCCACAAGAAATTAGCCTGAGTTCCTCAGTCAGTAGTTTTCTAATCTCTGCCTAGTTTTCTGCTACTTTGTAATGACCACAGGCAACACCAGCCTACATGGAAAGTGAATCAACCCTCTATGCTCTGAGCAATTGACTAGGGTAAACATCAGCTCTGTCTGGGGTGGTTGTGCTTGAGTGTACATATGGGTATACGTGTGTGTTTTGTGTGGCAGAATAATATAGTTGAGCCTTGAACAATGGGAATGGAAGCATTAGAGGTACAATCAAAAATCCATGTATTATAGTTGGCTCTCTATATTCCTGGTTCCTCTGTATTCACAGATTTAACCAAGGCAGATTTGTAGTATTGTAGTATTTACTATTGAAAAACATACATGTATAACTGGACCCATAGAGTTCAAATCTGTCTTGCTCAAGGGTCAACTATAGTATTTCAAGGTGGAAAAGTGATCCTATAATACCAGCTAACAATGAATAACATAACCTGCTCTTACACTTGAATTCTTTTAAACTGTAGGCAAAGTATGCTTTAGAAGAGAATGTGTCTGATTAGAATACTGTTTTCCAAAGTTTCGCATAAAATAAATGCAGAAATGTAAGACGCACTTGTAAATGAGTGTAGATAGACCATAAAGATCAGTTTGTAGTTAGCAAATAATTTGTACTTTAAAGTTCAAAAGACTTAATGAATTTTAACGCTGAGTAGGAACACATTTACAAAACAAAAATCTCAAAAAGCAACATTGGAAATCAAGATCATGAAGCAGGGAGTTCTAAATTATGAAGCAAATGCATTTCCAACCTGACCATATCTCTGCCAGTCATTCAGTACCTGATTCGCATTACAGGTCTGGCAAATGCCTGACCTTGGTGAGCCCTCTCCTCCCTGGGGCTCACTGGGAATTTATGCACTGACTTTCCCAGCAGGGGATCTTAGAAAAGTTCAGGGAAATGAAGCACTGCCTCCTCAGTTTATTTAATCTTGCGAGTCTTTATTTAGTAGTAACACAGCTAGACTTGTGCTTGCTACTCAATGTGAAGCAAGTTATTATCTAGGAGTACATACTTAAGTGACAGAAATATAGAGAAAAGCAGAAGAATTACTATTATCACAAAAATCAGGATACTGATTTTCTGTGGGGAGGGGAGAGATACAGGGTAATACAAAAGCACTGGTAATGTTGTCTTTCTTAACTTTCTTTTCTTTTGTCTTTTTTAGGGTGCATCTGTGGCATATGGAAGTTTCCAGACTAGGGGTGTAATTGGAGCTAGACCTATGGCACAGCCACAGCAATGCCAGATCCAAGCTGCCTCTGCGACCCATGCTACAGCTCACGGGAACACCAGATCCTTAACCCACTGAGTGGGGCCAAGTATCGAACCTGCATCTTCATGGATACTAGCTGGGCTCATTACCACTGAGCCACAATGGGAACTTCTTTTTTTTTTTTTTTTTTAACTTTCTTAACTGTGATTATACTTGTGATTGTAATGGCCCCTCCAATATGTGTACTCCCTAATCCCCAGAACCTGTGAATATATTAGCTTACCTGGCAAAAGGGACTTTGGAGAGATGATAAGGATCTTGATCTGGGAATACAGGTATCTTTCTGTTTTTGAAAGTTTGCTTTATGCCACTTTGCTTTTACTAAAGACCTACGTTAGTACCTTTTTTTGCTAATCAAGGGAAATTTGAAGAGGATTTTCATTTTTATGAAAAAAGGCAAAAGGAGAGAATAATGTCCGTGTTTGTTTCGCAGTGACCAGAGCCATTATAGAGGGCAGTGCACACCCTGAGCAGTGAGGCTCACCCTGCTAAGCTCCTTCCCCAGGAACCACACTCAGTATTTCAGCATCCAGCCGCCATAGCTTTCAACTGTGTCTGTGAGCATCTGTGCTTTATCTTGATTTGTTTAGTGCCTCCCTTAGCAGGATACATCCTTTGGTAATTGCTTCTTCACTTCATGTCATTTCAGTTTATGAAAGGTTTCATAGGAACACTCTACTTTCTGATAAGTTGAAACCTGTATAGCTTGGATTATTTGAGTGGGCCCAGTGTAATTAAAAGTGTGCTTATACAGGGAGGCAGGAATAGCCAAGATCAAAGTGGGGGAAGATGAGAAAATGCTACACTGCTGACTTTGAAGCAGAAGAAGAAGCTGCAAAACAAGGAAGGCAGTTGCTATGTAGAAGCAGGAAAAGACAAGGAACTGAATTCCCCCCTAGGGTCTCCAGAAGGAATGCAGCTCTATTGACATACTGATTTTAGGCCCATAAGGCATTTTCCCAGTGTTCTGAACTGGAGTTGTCAAACCCTGTGATGCTATTACTGTGTTTCTTTTTTTATTTGTTATTGCTTTTTACAGGTTATAAGGTTAAAATACTTGCTTCCTTTTAAAAAATATGTTTTTAATATTTAGTAGCTAAAAAATAAAATTTCACAGACATAAAGAAATAACAAATCATGAATACTTGTGTCCCCTGTAAACTTTCAGGTGTTCCATTAAATTTCGACAATTACTTAACCCTCCCTTTAATCAGAGCTAAACATTATTCTAAATTTTCTCTATCCTTGTTTTTCCTTATAATTTTGCCTCATGTATTTGCATCCCTAAACATACTACTGTTTGGTTTACATGTTTGCAATAATATATAATTGAAAGTAACTTTTCCATTCAATATTAAGATCTTGAGTTTCAACAATTTGCTGCACATAACTATAATTCATTAGCTTATACTGTTGTATAGTATTCTACTTCATGACATAATTTGTCTTCTTTAATGTTAATAGATATTTGGGTTGCTTCGGCTCTTTGTTTTTTATTATTATATGTGGTACTGCTATGAACATTCCTAAACATGTATAAATAGACAGGTTCAAAAATTTCTCTAAAGTAAGTGGTTCTTAACCTGCGTGATTTTTACCCCAGGGTATATTGGCAATATGTGGACATATTTTTGCTTATTGGAACTTTGGGCATGCTGCTGGGTTTTAGTAGGTAAAGGCCAAGGATGCTCTAAACATCATATAAGGCACAAGACAGCCCCACAATGAAGAATTATCTGAACTAAAATGCCAATATGACCAAGTTGAGAAACTTTGCTATAGAATATATACTTGAAAATGAAATTGCTGAGTCATAGTGCATGGAAAATTTCAGTTTATTAGATAATTTGTTGTTCAAAGCATCAATTTTACACTCCCACCAGGAGTCTAAAGATCGATGTTCCAATATATCTGCATTCTTAACATTTAATACCATAAGATACTTTAAAATTCTCAATTTTGTGAATGTGAAATAAAAATCCTCATAGTTTCAGTTTTTGATTCCTTGATTACTAATGAGATTGTGTATCCTTTCTCATATTATTGACATTTAGGGTTTCTTTCAAATTCTTTTTTTTTTTTTTAACTTTTTAGGGCCACACCTGCAGCATATGGAGGTCCCCAGGCTAGGGGTTGAATAGGAGCTGCAGCTTTTGGCCTATGCCACAACCACAGCAACATCAGATCCGAGCTGTGTCTGCAACTTACACCACAGCTCACAGCAACACTGGATCCTTAAGCCACTAAGCAAGGCCAGGGATTGAACCTGCAACCTCATGGCTCCTAGTCAGATTCGTTTCCGCTGTGCTATGATGGGAACTCCTAGGGTTTCCAATTCTATGAGATACAGATTTCTTTCAATCAATTTTTAAGCATTGAATTTTCGGCGATATATTGTTCTTTATTTGTGTGAGGTGTCTTTTCCTAGTTCATGAACTGTCTTTTCACTCCTTTAAGGTGTCCTTTAAGGACAGAACTTTTCATCTTAATGCAGTTAAACTTAGCAAACATTCCTGTTTGCTAATATGTTACATTTTTAACTTAAGAGTCTTATCCTTTTTCTTCTAAGTGTCTTAACATTTGATTTTTTATTTATTTTTAATCCATTTGAATTTTTTTGTACAATGTAAAGTAGAAATAATTTTTTTGAATTTTTTTTTCTCTTTAGAGGCACACCTATGGCATAGGGAAGTTCTGGGGCCAGGGGTTGAATTGGAGCTGCAGGTGCTGGCCTACGCCACAACCACAGCAGCATGGGATCTGAGCTGCATCTGTGACCTACACAGCAACTTGCAGCAATGCTGGATCCTTAACCCACTGAGCAAGGCCAAGGATTGAAGCTGCATCCTCATGGATACTAGTCAGGTTCTTAACCTGATGAGCCACAATGGTAACTCCAGAAATAAATTTTTTAAAATATAAACTATAGTCTTTGTACCATATATTGAATTGTTTATGCTTTTCCCACTGGTCTTTAAAACTAGTCTTTTCATGAATCACATTTCCATATACCGTATTTATAATCTAATTTTTGGCTCTCTGTTTGCCAATATTATACTGCTAAAATTATTAAAATTTTATAATAACTGTAAAGATCTGATAAGTTATTCTGTGTGTTCTTCAAGAATATCTCAGCTCCAAAACAAAAACAAAAGTAAATAAAAAGGAGTTCCCTCATGGCTCAGTGGCTTAAGGATCCAGCGCTGTCACTGCTGTGGCTCTGGTTATAGCTGTGGCATGGGTTCAGTCCTTGGCCTGGAAAACCTCTGCATGCTGTGGGCAGGCAAAAAAAAAAAAAAGTTTTTGGTTCCTATGGTCCTTTACTTTTCTATACAAGTCTTAGAAAAACCTTGTCAATGCCACTTCCTACATACACACAGGAAAAAAAAACTTGATTGAAATTTTGATGGAATCTACAGATCAATCAGAAGGGGACTCGTATTATAACTTATTGTGTCCCAATCTAAGAATATGGTTTATTTTTTCATTTATTTAGATTTTCTATAACATTTTTCAGGAATATTTTATTTCTCCCATAAATTTGTTGTATTTATTGCTAAAAACTTTTTAAATGAAATATTTTTAAATTATATCTTTAATAATTTCTTTTGTATAGTAATAGCTTCTAATGTTTGAGGCATGTGGAAGTACAAATAATTTTGTGTTTTTATTTTATCCAACAGATCTTCTAAACTTTGTGATTAACATATACACATTGAGGTATATGGAGTGATTGGCCAACAGGGACCTGATGTATAGCACAGAGAACCCTACCCATTATTCTGTGATAATCTCTGTGGGAAAATAATCTGAGAGAGAATGGATATGTATATATGTATGACTGGGTCATTTTTTTTTGTGCAGCAGAAATTACCACAGCCTTGTAAATTAACTATACCTCAATAAAACTTAAAAAAAAGAATTGGAAAGGAAGAAATAAAACTTACATTACTCATAAAAGTTAGACTGTTCACATAGTAAATCCAAGAGAAAATACAGAGAAATTATAATTATTGCTTTTATATCTCTTAACTAACTTAAGTAACTTTAAAAATGATATATATATATAATTGAGCCGATAGCATATAGAAAATGGAGTATTTGACAGAGAGTTGCAGAAAGGAGTAATATATGAGCAAGGAAATGACACCATATGGTAAGTTAAATCCATGAGATGATTATAATAACATATATTTTATAAATAAAAATAATTTTGAGTTTCAGAATGTATCAAAATAATACGTATAACACCAGTGTCACAGAAAGGACGAAGAGTGAACAGAGTTATGTAGAAGTAATTCTACATAATTAAGCAAGGGTCTCTGTTGTTTCCTCTGGGTACAAACGATCATCTTGCTTTCAAATGAATCACTTCTTTCCAGCCTGAATAAGTTCCTTTACTATTTCTTGCAAATTGGATCTTCTAAGAAAGACATATTCTTTGTTTTTTAAAAAATCTAAGAATTCTTTTATTTCTCTTTTTCTTTTTTCTCTTCCTTTCTTCCCTCCCTCCTTCCTTCCTTCTTTCATTCCCTCCCTCTATTCCCTTCCTGTCTCTTTCTTTCTTTCTCTCTTTCTCTCTTTCTGTCTTTTTCTTTCTTTTTTTTTCTTCTTTCTTTCTTTCAAGGTTAACACACATTGCAATATGTTTCAGTTCTTCATTCTTTTTATGGTTGAATAATATTCCATTGCATTCATATATCACATTTTATTTATCTATTCATCATCTAATGGACATTTGGATCATTTCCACTCTTTTGATATTATTAACAATGCTTCCATAAACATTTGTGGAAAAGATTTTGGGTGGACATATGTTTTCAGTTTTCTTAGGTTATATATATCGGAGTAGAATTACTGAGTCTTATGACAACTCTATGTTTCATATTTTGAGAAGCTGCCGGTGTTTTCCACATTGGCTGCTCCCTTTTCTTTCCCACCATCAATATGTGAGTACTCCATTTCTCTGTTGTTCCTTCTGGATACAAATGATCCTTCTGGATACAAAGATTTCCATATCTTTGCCAACATTTGTTCTTTTCCAGTTTCAGAAAAATTGCAGCTACCCTAGTGAGTATGGAATGATATTTTATTGTTGTTTTGAATGAATTTCCCTAATGACTGATGATGTTGAACATTTCATGTCTTTGTTAGGCATTTTATATTTTCTTTTAAGAAATGTCTGTTTAGATCTTTTGCCTATTTTTAAATTGGGTTATTTGCCTTTTAATTGTTGAATTTAAGCATTCTTTATAAACCTTTCTGGATATTTAAACCTTAACATATATATGATTGGCAATACTTTTTTCCATTTTGTAGGTTGTCTTTTCACTTTCTTGATAGTATCCTTTGATGCACAAAAATTTTCAATTTAAATGATGTCTAATTTATCTATTTTCTATGGTTGTTTGTATTGCTTATGTCAGATCTAAGAAACTGTTGCTAAATCTAGAGCCCCAAATATTTATATTTGAATTTTCTTCTATAAGTTTTATAGTATTAGTTGATACATTTAGATATTCTATCCTTTTATAGTTATATTTTGTATATGGTTTGAGGTATGTTTTCCTGTCAAACAATATTATTCCAGAGTTCACCTATTACATAAGATATATGTGAGGATGTCCTGTGGGAAGCTTTTATCTAAAAAAATGGGGGATCTTACAATTTGGACCTCAAAGTTAGTCCTTTGAGGAGGGTTTAAGTTGCCCTATATTTGGCATGTGCACTATCAAATAAAAAAGTCAGAATTCAAAAACGGCAAGCAGTTCAGGCTGTGGCACAACAGGATTGGCAGCATCTTGCAAGCACTGGGATGTAGGTTTGATCCCTAGCCTGGCACAGTGGGTTAGGGATCTGGCATTGGCACAGCTGTGGCTTGGGTTGCAACTGTGGCTGGGATCTGGTACCTGGACCTTGAACACCATAAGCTTCAGGGTGGCCAAAAAAGAAAAAAAAGAGAATTCAAAGAAGGCATGAAATCACTACATAACCTCTAGAAAGGATACCTGAAAATGGCTCACCTAGTTTAGTGCCTGGCATATAAAGACACAAAGTTAAGAGTACTAATAATCATTACTTTTTTCTTATTTAACTATTTTTACAAAGCTATAATCACCAAGGATGGTTCAACAAACGTTTACAGTATTCATAGCTAAAGAATCATTCTGGAAAATATTTGATTGAATCGGGTTGAGGAAACACACATTTTTACTATTAAATGAAGTAAAACTTAATATTCAAGATTTACAACTACTAGATTTAACTGCAGCAAACCAAACATATTAAATAGTATTATTCAAAACTCAGTAAAAATCATTCCCAGAAATTATCTACTGCTAATATAATAGATAATCTATTTTCATTTATGTAAGTTCTTATGTTTTCAAGATTTAGTATAAAGAAAAGTTCTTTTGATAATGTCTTGAAGATTAAAATGGGGATTTCTATAATGTTCATTGTTTCAGACTCAGTTTCATAACACCTACCCTGAAAGAAATATATTTAGCATTACTTTTATTATATCTCCCCATATAACAAATAATGTTTGTTCTCATGCATCAAACCTATAATATGCTCTTCCCTCTATAATTCTATTATCCTCAGTTAAAATTAATCTTTTTTTATCTATTCTACTCAGTTGTAACCATAAAGATTTATGAGTACATAAAAACATCTATCTCAACTGCTTTCAAACATAAAAATACTAATTTCATTCTCTTTGATACTGCTATTATTTGACTTGCATGATGCTTAATATAGGTTGTCTTCTGAAGCATCATTACATTTTGTTATTAAACAATTTCATTTATTCCCATTTTAAAAGAATTTTACAATATTGCCAAACTTTTAATTTGGCAATAAATTAATGTTCATTCAGTTCTTCCTCTTCTTCTTCTTCTTTTTTTTTTTTGTCTTTTTGCCTTTATGTAGAGCCGCACCCACGGCATATGGAACTTCCCAGGCTAGGGGTCTAATAGGAGCTGTAGCTGCCGGCCTTCGCCACAGCTGCAGCAACACGGGGTCCGAGCCGCTTCTGCAACCTACACCACGGCTCACGGCAATGCCAGATCCTTAACCCACTGATCAAGGCCAGGGATCAAACCCGCAGCGTCATGGTTCCTAGTCGGATTCGTTAACCACTGAGCCATGATGGGAACTCCAATATTCATTCACTTCTATCAACAGGAATATTATTAAATGAATATATTCCTTTGGATTACAATTGGTCTGAATGATACTCCATGTTCTAAAGAAATAGTTTATTAACTTAAGTTTTGATGGTACTAATCTCATACCTAATCTCACAGATATTGTAGAGAAGAGTTACAGAGGATAGGAAATGTACTTAGTGCATCCGGATGTAAACAAATGTACAGATTAATTCATTGATGATTTGGCAATGGGTTGGTCAGTGTGTGGCTCATGGAGGTCCCTGTGTTCTTACCACAGTTAACATTTAGGCCCTTCCAGTGCTCCATATCTTCAGCACAAAGTGGAAATAGCATCACCAAATTTTAATGCTGTTTTAAATCAGTGCCACTAAACAATTACTTAGGACCTCATCCGGACCAAGAACTACACTGGATAGATATCAATAATGTAGAGTCGTGGTCTTAGTCATGGGAATTCTGAGAGTTTATTCAGAGAGAAAAAAATTGAGAATAGACCATTCTTATATCTGAACTCTAATAAAGACAAGTATAAGGATTTCTGTGAAACATCCTTAAGGGTGTCATTTGTCTGGATGAAACTAAGATCCCGATTTAGCAGTAAGTTCCATTTTCAAGGATAGATAAGTATAAGCAGTCAAACAAGAAAGAGAAAAATTCCTTCTTGGGGATGTGTGGTGGCTTTGCAGAGAGAGTGCCGTGTGAGCTGTTAGATTTCACAGAAGGTCTATTGGCTAAGCCCATGCAAAGTCCTGGGTCCCTATCTCACATGACTAGAGCAATCAAAACTGGTAGAGCCTATAGCATTTGTATATTATGTAACATTATCCAAAGACTCATATGTCTGTTTTCTAATTTGTTCTTTCAACAGTCCCATTTAGGATAGCAGCAATTTCATTATTTTCTCATATCACAGGTGAGTAAATAAGGCCTATGATGAGTTGTGGCTTGGACATAAGGTTTATGGGCCTGCACTCTTTTCACTCCAGTATTCCATGTCAATGTTTGATAATATTTTAAAAATATAATGTTTAGATACTAAGCTTGATGTGAAGGGAAGAAGCAAATGTTTAGGAGACTCTAGAGAAAGTTGACATAGATCCTTTTGTTGAAGAGAATAAAGGAGAAGCTGAGAGTTGTTCATGACAAGATGGTGAATGAGTCCAGGCTACTGCCTCTCTTCATCAACACAACCCCTAGATAGTACAGGCGAGGTAGGGCAGTTGATAAAATTCAACAACGCATTTAATAACCAACCTAGTTTTAAAAGAGATGCCCTATCCTATAGAATGTAGTTGGGTATGTGTGTGTGTGTGTGGGGGGGTGTTATGGATTGCATGTTTGTATTTTGAAATCCTAATCCTCAATATGATGGTATTTAGAGAGGAGACCTTTGGGAGGTAACTAGATTATGAGAGTGGAGACTTCATGATGGGATTAGTGCCCTTAGAAGAGACAGGAGAGAGCTTGCTTTATTCTTTGTTCTTTGCTATGTGAGGACACAACAAGACAGCCATTTGCGAAATACAAAGAGGGCTCTCCCCTGAGAACCAAATCTGTGGCATCTTGATTTGAACTTCCTAGCTTCTAGAACTCTAAGAAATAAATATTTGATGTTTAAGGCATCCATTTTTACTATAGCAACCCAAGCTGACTAAGAAGGCATCAGGGCAGGAGGTGGGGGGCAAGGGAAGTTGGGGTTGAAACTTCATAGTTGTTTCTTTTGTACACATTTCCTTGGATACCGACAGTGCCACAGTAAATAAAAAGAAAAAGGATGAAGAGGATGATGATGAGGAAGAGAACAAGGAAGGAAGTTGAAAGAAGAATATAGATAAGATTAAAACATTAAAACATTGGGAGTTCCCGTCGTGGCGCAGTGGTTAACGAATCCGACTAGGAACCATGAGGTTGCGGGTTCGATCCCTGCCCTTGCTCAGTGGGTTAACGATCCGGCGTTGCCGTGAGCTGTGGTGTAGGTTGCAGACGCGGCTCGGATCCTGCGTTGCTGTGGCTGCGGCGCAGGCCAGTGGCCACAGCTCCGATTAGACCC
>PVHT021183598.1:1876924-1925684 GCA_004024745.2 Catagonus wagneri
GTGCGGCCATAAACCCGCGGCCATAAAATGACAAAAAGGCAAAAAAAAAAAAAAAAAAAAACATTATATCAGCATAAATAAGGGGGAAATACTCTGATATGGTGAGTTAAATAGGCATGGAGAAGGAAAAGGGGGAAATATCATTTGAAGTACTGAAATTCTTGTCAGATTGGGAGCAAAACAGGCATTTTATAAGGATGAGACACTGGTAATGAGAAATAAATGTAAGTCTAGGTCTTAATAGATTGAGGGTAGTCAATATAGAAATAAAAGCAAAATGTATGTCATTAATCAAGCAGAAGAAAACAGACTATAAAGTGGAAGAAAAGAGTGAAGGAAGGGAGGAACATCATCTAGAAATATAGTATCTATGAGAGATACATTTAAGGTAAAAATGATATATAGATTTACAATAAAAGATGTCATGGTGAAAGATTAAAAGAAAATCAGAAAGAATGAAATAAGGTGACAGAGCTAAGGTCAAATACTATGTCATAAGAAAAATTAAGAAAAGAAGGAATATTTTTAAAAGAATGTAAACATTTTATTATCTGATGAAAAGATATGAAAGCAAAAGCATAAAGGACAAAGAAGGAGAATCTGTTCTGTTAAAAACAGATATAGATCAAAAAGATATAACAATCGTGGAACTAAAATACAGACTAATATATAAAGCACAACTGACAGAACTGTGGAGAGAAGTCAGTAAGTCAGTAGTTGTTTTGTAGAGTTTAACATAATCTGCTAGAAGCTGATAGATCAATAAGACAAAATTAAGTACATAGAAAATAGAGCAACATTAATAAAAGCCTAATAAATATTAACCAATGCATATCAATATATATAGAATTTTTTATTCTATACCTATATATCTTTAAACCTGTCAATAACTCTATGCATATTATCTTAAGTGTAAATGGAAATTTAAACATATTCTAGATCCAAATGAATGTTAATCAACACCTCTTTCAGAATATACTATATGACTATAGTGCAATATTATTATACATAAAAAAATAGATTTCCAACTTCTGCATAGCGTGTAGAAAGCTAGAAGGAACATTGCTCCTATCTTAAAAAGCTAGATAATTTTAAAAACTCACAACGTCTCGAACTCATCAGAGAACTGAGGATACAGGGCAAGGAACTAGCTTGAGAAATAAGGAAGATCAGGCACTTCCAGGAGAAAGGGGCTGTGAGCACTACTTACTGGGGGTATTTGCTAGATGCATAAATTACAAGCAAAATACAGCTAACATTTTTGAACAACTGCTCAAGGCAGTGTGGGCTGGCATGAAGATATAGAACTCCTGGGGTCTGCCTACACAAAAATAAAAACCAATTACAGACGCTTCTCCGTAAAGCTCTCTGGGTGATTATGAGGATGAATAAGAGAAAGCTTAGATACCAGAGAAACACCCTCTTGGTGCAGGCCTGAAGGTGGGGAGCAGCAACTACTTTGGGAATGTTAACTAGCCCTTATGGACTTTATTCCCGTGTCCCCTATGAAGCTGAAATTTTAAAACCCCTGGTGGAAGTGCAAAAAACCCTCTTTTCCTGAAAGCACAGGTGAAAAAGGTGAAGACTCATCACAGTTGGGGAAAGGGAACAGAAAAGCTCTCTGTTCCAGGGGAGGAGTAGGACTCCATCCTGCTGGAAACCATCAGAAAACTTCTCCAGGTGGAGAAGATTCAGCATCACCAAGAAGGCCCCTACTACTAAGGCTGCATCAGAACTAGATGTGCCAATGGAGAAGTGTATCAAACATTTAAGGAGATATAAGTACAGAGATGGACAGGAAGACCATAATTAGATGCTGAACATCATGAGTCATTATGGAATTACAAATTAAAATCACAATGAAAAGCCACGACACATTTACTAGAATGCCTAAAATGACAAAGATTGGCCATAGCAAATATGGTGAAGAATTTGTGGAACTGGAACTTTTGCACACTGCTGGTAGAAATGTAAAATGGAACAACTACTTTGGAAAAATGTTTTGCAGTTTGTTATGAAGTTAATATATTCCTATCTTATATTCTAGATATTCCACTGTTAGGTATTCACCCAAGATGAATTAAAGATTATATCCACTAAAATACTTTTGTACAATTGTTCAAAGCAGCTTTATTTGTAATAGCCAAAAAATGGGAATAGCTTAAGTGCCCCCCAGTAGGTGAATGAATAAACACATTTGGACATATCCATGCAATGTAATACTACTACTAGGGACTAAAATGTAATGAAACATTGATACATGCAACAACCTGAATGCATCTCAAAATGATTATGCTGATTGAAGTAAGTTAGACATGAAAGAGTACAGACTGCATGATTCCATTTATATAAACCTTTAGAAAATGTAAGCTATAGTGACAACAGAAAGTAAATAAATGGTTACTTGGGTATAAGAGAATAACAAGGTATGGAACAGAGAGATTGCAAAAGGGCAAAAGGAAACTCTTTGGCATGATCAAAATACCCACTTTTGATTGTAGTGATGGTTTAACAGATGCGTACATACATCAAAACTTATCGAACTGCAATGTAAAGGTGTGTGATTTATTGTAAGTCAATTATACCTCAATAAAGGTGTTTAAAATGAAAACACAGAGAACTATTTTCAATGTCCTATGACAAACCATGATGGAAAAGAATATATATATATATGTATATATATACATATATATGCATAACTGAATCACTTTGCTGTACAGCAGAAATTAACAGAAAATTGTAAATCAACTATACTTCAATTAAAAAAATAAAAAAGAAAATGAAAACAAGCAACAGAGAAATAAAACAAAACAGAAAACTCAGACACTGGGGCCAAATTATGAAGGATTTTAGGCAATAAAATATCCCCCTCCAGTGGCACAATAAATGTATTTGACACTCAGGCATATTTTTTAACATATTCTCTTAAAGACGAAAAAAACAGTAATATTCATGAATTAAAAGAAATAGTTATAACTAGAAAACATACATTATTCTTTTATTGAATACTTGACATGTCATTATGATAGTAAAAAAAGGAATGTTTTTAAGGAAAGCAAGGACTATGCAAACAGTACAATTTAAGTAACCACTAAATAATAAAACATATTCAGTGCTTTAATTTCTGGATTTGTTCTGCAGTTTAAAAGTAAGTAATTAACAATTAAGTAATAAATTTCACTTTAAAATGTGTTGTTCAAATTGAGGAAAATACTTTATGTTCTAATACAGCAAAATTGTGTACGCCCCTTCAAAGAATTTACCCCCAGCAGTTACACTTTGTTTCATGGACTTAGACAAATAAAAACAAGTGGTTACATAAAATGACAGAACTGTAAAACCTGAGGGTTTTTTTTAATCTTTACAATCACTGTGTTTTCATTACTTATAGGCTACTGTGTAAAAGCCGAAGCACATATGTCATCTATCACTACAGGGATTGTAGGTGGGAAGTGCATATGAATCAAGCCATTAAGTGCAATTCCAAGTCATTAAGAACATACCTTAGGAGCAGAGCTGAGTCATCTTGTGCTTGGGGCCAGCTGTGTAACAAAGTTCTCCAAAGAAAATACATTACATGATGACTAAAGATACCTACAACAAAGTGCTAATGTAAATCTTACACACACACACACACACAGACACATATATATATATAAAATCTTATGTGTATATATATATATTTATGTATATAAAATTATTAGTCATAGTAGTTCCTCTATGGTGCAGCAAGTTAAAGATTCAGCATTTCCACAGCAGGTTGCAACTGTTCCATGGGTTCGACCCCTAGCCCAGGAACTTCCACATGCTGTGAGCATGGCCGAAAAAGGAAAAAAATAATTAAACATATAGTTATATATATACATACATATATGTATATATTATGTATAGGTGTAAGTATATATCTGTGAATTATAATTACATGTAAGTGTATATGTATAATTATATGATCCATATAGTATATATATCATATATATGCATAATTAAAATTTCATGTTAGTCATAAAAATCTTTTAGAATTTACACCAACAAAAAAGTGGGGGGATGGAGGTTATTTGATCACTGATATTATTTAGAAATGATAGAGTATAATGAAAAATATTATTTAGAAATGATAGAGTATAATGAAAACAAGACCATCTTCTACAGTGTTTTATTCTTGTTTTTAAAAATCTCAAAAAAAAGAGTTCCCATTGTGACTTAGTGGTTTAAGAACCCAGGAGTTCCCTTCGTGGCTCAGTGGTTAACGAATCCGACTAAGAACCATGAGGTTGCGGGTTCGGTCCCTGGCCTTGCTCAGTGGGTTAAGGATCCGGCGTTGCCGTGAGCTGTGGTGTACATTGCAGACGCGGCTCGGATCGCGCGTTGCTGTGGCTGTGGCGTAGGCCGGCAGCTACAGCTCCTGTTAGACCCCTAGTCTGGGAACCTCCATATGCGGCGCGTGCGGCTCTAAATAAAGGCAAAAATACAAAAAAAAAAAAAAAAGAACCCAACACTGTGTCCATGAGGATTTGGGTTTGATCCCTGGCCTCACTCAGTGGGTTAGGATCTGGGGTTGGTGCAATTGCATCATACTTAGGTCACAGATGTGGCTCAGATCTGGTGTGGCTGTGGCTGTGGCATAGGCTGGCAGCTGCAGCTCTGATTTGACCCTTAGCTTGGGATCCTCCACATGCTGCAGGTGCAACCCTAAAAAGAAAAAGTCTTTGCAGAAAATGGTCCTCTTTATCTCTTGCACTGGGGAGGCTCACTCCCACTGCACCACCTTTGGGAACCTACTGCTCTACCCCAAGTCTCTTAGCAAGAAAGTAGAATATTCACTATTGGGTTTGTGTCCTCTAACATTTTCTCCATTATTTCATTATTTCAGTCTTGGGAGCACTGTGGGTGACTTTTGATGTGGTGAATGTTTTGTTCTCTCTGACAGACTTGACATGCTTACAGCATACTTTGAGATGCAACAAACATCAGTATGAGGTAGGTCACCTGTGGACGGTTTCATTATCTTTCAGGAGTTTCATTGCCACTTTTCACACCCCAAACCTTCTTTCCACCTGGGTTCTGGTAAGCTGGACCCTGACAGCACTCCCACCCCAAACACAGGTAGAAACACTACAACCATGCCTGTGTGTTAGTGTTTAGGAGGAAATTTGTCTTCAAGGCTCAGTCAGTCCTTATCCCCAATGCCTGGCTAATTGTGGACCTGCTGATGTGGTCCTTTATCCCTTCTCACACACCTTGCCTGTTCCCTTTCCTTCCCTTCTTCCCATCATAGAACTCACAAAGATGCACACACAAGAAGGTCTTTTCACAACTCAATTTTATTTTAATAATTGTTTATATATTCTGTTGCTGTAATATTTGGTCTTTACATGGTTGGCAATTTTAGGCATCTAGAAATACATTAGATGGTTCTGAGGTTTCTGGCGCTCACGCCTAGTTATTGGCTCCACTTGAAGTGGTTCCGTTTCCCAAGTCTCTTCGTCTTGAAGTGGCTGATTTTGATTCACATTCTCTTTCAGCCTGTGGCAATAGCCAGATAATGTTGGCCCTCTAAGATGTTGGCTCTCTTAAAGAAATGGTAGTTGTTAGAAAATGGTTATTTTTACCTTCATGATTATCTTCTGCATCCGGTAGGGAAATAGACTGATCTCAGATAGGCATTGGCTTGCTATTTTCTCGTATAGTTAAACATACCCTTTCTATATGTCCCAGGCATTCTACCCCTAAGTATTTTCCAAAGAAAAATTAAAACATGTATACCAACAACTTGCACATGGATGTTCATAGCTTTGATCATAATTATCAAACACTAAAAATAACCCATATGTTCCTAACCTGGGGAATAGATGAACAGATGTTGATACATTGATAGATTTTGATAAATCCATGCATTGGCATCTACTAGCCATAAAAATGAGTTAACTACTGAAAGTACATGAATGAATCTGAATGGTATTAATTCAGAATAATCAGATCCCAAATAAAATGCTTTCAAAGACACAAAAGTATAGGGACAGAAGAGATCAGTAAGTTCTGGCACATGGAGGTGGAAGAAGGAATTATCATTGGGAATGGGGTACTGGAACTCTTTTATACATTGAATGTTGCCATAGTTATATGACTACGAGCATTTGTGAAAACTCACAGTAATGTACACCAAAAAGTATGAATTGTATGTGAAGTAAACATTAATAAAAAAAGAGATAATTTATAACTACATTCAAGTCTGGGATCTAAAACAAATACAATCTTGTATATATTGCCTGGGTCCAATTGTGCTAAAACCTTTGTTTTTTCTCTTCTTCAAAATCTGGATCTTCCTCAGCTACTCCTCTATTTAATTTAATCCCTGCATTTTCCCACCAATTTGGTTTCTTGACAATTACATACCTCAAGTGGGAGACATTTTATCAGTGACCTTAAATATTACTGTTTTTTAGAACAATAATTCTGAAAAGAAAGACTAAAACACTGGACTAAGATTCAGAAAATTTGAGTTCTATTTTCTTTTGGCTGTGTCACCATTTCACTCTGTGTCTAGCCACTTCTCTCAGAGTACCCATTTCTTTCTCTATAAAATGAGAGAGCAGCCCTAGATGATCTCAGAGGCCCCTTCAAGCTTCAGTGCTTCATGGTTCTATCTAGAAATAAGGTTGAACATATTGAAAATTAAATAAGGAGCCTTATAATTTCTAAAGTCATGTTTTTACCCAGGCTCCTATTTGCCAATTCATTATTATGGATTATTCAAGCATGTAAATGTCTTCAGGCATATTTTTTTTTCAGTTTGCATTAAGACTTGATTCAGAACTTTGATCTTTGTCAAAATAACCCCCTTTAGCAGAAAATTCATCCCAAGGCAGAGCCAGTTAATTGATGATAATTTGATAACAGGAAGTTTTAAAGTTCATCTGAAAGTGTGACGTTCATTCTCATCCTAGCATTTTTTACTTTCAGCTTCAATTTTCAGTTTAGCAAATGTTTATTAAACCCACTATGTGATTGTATCTATTTATTGAAGTTAAAAATCTTTGTACAGAGCGATACATGTTTTGCTCATTAACCAGTTAATAAACTACTAATAAGTAGTTCCCATTGGTGATACATCAAAATCCACCACAAATAATTTTTTTCCAAATTCTGGAAATGCCCTCTGACACAAAGATTCTGGTACATTTTGTTGCAGCATTTTCCTATTTCATATCATGGCACCAACAGAAAGATGATATTCATACAGCCCCTGGGATAAATAGACAAGGCAGATCAGGGTGCTTAATCGGCCCAGGAGATGCAGCTGCCTCAGGTCCCAATTAGCAAATCTGATGACATCTTCATACATTTGGAAACCATTCATAACATGCAGCTCCGCCTTGTACCCCCCCGCCGCCATCACCCACAGCCAGTAGATCTCTGTTATCTAAATATCATAACCTTCCGTTAAATGAAGATGGGAAATGATAAACACTGGGCTCTAGTTCTAGGCAATATGCTGACTTCTGAGGATTACAAAGATGAATAAAATGTAGCATCTGCTCTCACCAAGGTTGCAACCTGCTGAGAGTGACGATAAAGAAATCATAATTAGAGGAAGTTCCCATGAGGCTCAGTGCATTAAGGCTCTGGCGTTGCTGCAGCTGTGGCATGGGTTGCAACTGCGGCATGGGCTGGACCCCTGGCCCGGGAACTTCCACATGCTGCAGATGGAGCCAGGAATAAAGAAAGAAAAGAAAGGAAGGAAGGAAGAAAAGAAAGAAATCTCATCATTACAGAGTACAGGATGATGAGTGGCATAATAAAATTATACAAAAGAGCTATGTATAATTGGAGCATACCGAGTAGTATATTAGTTCAGGTCCTCTGAGACTCAGACACCAAGGCGTGTATAGGAATGCAGGAGAGCTAGTGGTAAAAATAATCAGGTGTAGGCAGGAGCACTTCAGATAACAAAACAGGTATGGCTTATGTGAAGGAGAATAGGATGGGGAAAAAAAGAAATCTGGGTAGAAAGAGTTTCATACTGCACTTCGTTTCTAGGAAAGGTTTTGCCAGGTTGATGGGGGGAAATCCTCAAGCCAAAGTTATTTACTAGAAGAGACTCACCTTCCCACAGGAATGTGCCAGAGCTTATAATTAGACATAATCAGTTTGGCTAGAAGCCTTAGGAGACCTCAGCTGAGAGCAAAGATGAGAGGCCAAGGAAGGTAACAAGTTTCCTCATTTTAGTTTACTTACTGTAGAACTTTGGCTTCATAATTGAGAAGATTCTTGCTTATTTCAGTACCTGACTGTAGTCGTAGAGTGTGATGTTATCTGTGAGTTTTTCATACCTTCCTTTTATCGTGTTTGAGGAAATTCACTTCCAAGTATATTGAGTGTTGTTTTGGTGTTGATCATAAAGGTTATTGGATTTTGTCAAGTGCTTTTTTTTCCTGTATCAATTGCAATGATCACTTCTGTATTTTTTTCCTGGATTCTATTAATGTGCTGTATTACTTTGATGGATTTTATATGTTGAACCACTATTGCATTCCCGGTATTAATGCCAGTTAGTCATGTTTCATTTTAATATGCTGCTGAATTTGGTTATCTAGTGTTTGTTGAGGATTTTTCCATCTCTATTCATATGGGTTATTGGTCTTTAATTTTCTTTTTCTTGGGGTATCTTTTCCTGGTTTTGGTATTGGGGTATTAATGGCTTCCTAGAACTAATAAGGAAATGTTCCCTCATCTTATGTTATTTGTAAGAGCATGAGAAAGATTAATATTTATTCTCCTTTAGCTGGTAGAATTTACCCAGTGAAGCCATCTACTTCTGGTATTGATTGGTTGGGAGGATTATGATTACTGACTCAATATCTTTACTTGTTATAGTTTTCTTAAGATTTTCTACTTTTTCTTAAGTCAGTTTTGGTAGTTTGTGTTTTTAGTAGTTTGTCTATTTTATTTAGGTTAAGTAATTTGTTGATGTACAATTGTTTATAATAGCATTGTTTTATAATCTATTTTAGTAAGATCAGTAGTAATAACCCCACTTTCACTGCTGATTTTAGTAATTTGAGTCTTTTTTTACTCTGAGTCATTTTAGCCCATGATTTGTCAATTTGTTGATTTTTTTCAAAGACCTAACTTTTATTTTCATTTATTCTCTCTAGTGTTTTTCCATTCTCTTTCATTTATCTCTACCATAATCTTCATTATTCCTTTCTTCTGCTAGTTTTTGGATTTAGTTTGCTCTTTTTCTAGTTCCTTAAGTTATAATCTTAGGTTGTTGATTTGCTATCTTATTTTTATTTATTTTTAAAATTTTATTGGCGTATAGTTGACTTACAGTGTTGTATTGGTTTCAGATGTACAGCAAATTGGATCAGTATACATATAAATATATCCATTTTCCCATATATATAGCTTGCTTAATTTTAATGTAGGATTTCACAGCTATAAGTTTCCCCTTGAGCAGCGCTTTCACTATATCTCACAATTTGGTGTGCTGTAATGTTTTTCTTTGCAGTATTTTCTATTTTCCCTTGTGATAACTTCTTTGACCCAATGGATGTTGAAGACTGTGTTGGTGAATTTCCACATATTTATGACTTTTCCAGTTTCCCTATTTCATTCCATCTGCCTAGAGAAGATTCTTTGTATGATTTTAATATTTTAAGATTTATATGGACTTAATTAGTGGCCTAACATGTAGTTTATCCTGGAAATGTGAACTTAAAACATGTATATTCTGCTGTTGTTGGATGAAGTTTTCTATAGATGTCTGCTAGGGCTGTTTGGTATATGGTATTGTTCAATCTAGTATATCCTTGCTGATAATGTCTAGATTTTCCATTTTTTATTGCAAGAATTCTTATTTTAGACTATTTCTCCATTCAATTATGCTAGCTTTTGCTATATGTGTTTTGGGGCTCTATTATTTTTTTGGCCATATCCACAGCATGTGGAAGTTCCTGAGCCAAGGATCAAACCTGCACCATAGCAACAACCCATGCTGTTGCAGTAACAATGCTAGACCCTTAACCTACTGCACCACAAGGGAACTCCTTGGGGCTCTATTATTAAATGTGCATGTGTTTTTAATTTGTATATATTTTAGATGTATTGACATGTTTTGAAATACATAATGTCCTTCTTTACCTCTTATAACAATTTTTGACTTAAAGTTTATTTTGTTTGATATTAGTATGGTCACTCCAGTTTTGTGTAGGTTATTATTTGCATGGGATATCTTTTTTCATTCTTTCAACATATTTAAAATGAGTATCCTATAGGCAGCATATAAGTGGATCATGTTTTCTAATCTATTGTGCCAATTTCTCCCTTATAATTGGAGAGTTTAATACACATTTATTTAAAGTACTTGCTGAGAGGTAGGAACTTCTGCCATTTTGCTGTTTTTTATATTTCTGTATCCTTTTCCCCCCTCAATGCCTCCATTACAATTGAACTGATATTTTCTTGTGTAGTGTTTTAATTGTTACTTCTTTTACTATATTTTTGAGCCACTTAGTGGTTTCCCAGGAGATTACAAGTAACATCTTAAATGTGTAATAACCTAGAACATGCTAATACCAACTTATCTTCAATAGTACACAAATGTCTGCTGCTGTATCTTTATTCTCTCCACCCTTATGTGGTTATTGTCACAGATTATATCTTTTTATACATTGTATACCCATCAACCTAGACTTACTGCTTTATGAAATTAATTTTTAAATCAAAAAGTAAAAAAGAATTTATAAAGAAAGTACATTTATCTTTTAAATATATATATATTTACCTATGTAGTTATATTTCATAGTGTTCTTTATTTCTTTATGTAGAATCGAGTTGCAACCTAAAATTCTTTTTTTTAGGCCTTTAATATTTGTTGTAGGCAGATCTTGTAAAGACAAACTCTGTTTTGTTGTTTTTTTTTTAACCTGACAGTGTCTTAAATTATCATTTATTTTTGAATGACAATTTTGTAAGTCATATAGTTTATGATATGCAGTGTTTTCCTTTAAGTACATTAAAGATGTAATCCCACTTCCTCTGGCCTCCATGGTTTCTGATAAGAAATCAACTATTAATCTTATCATAAATTTCTTTCATATGATCCTCTTGCTGCTTTCATGACTGTCTTTTTTTAAGGTAAGTATGCATGGCTCCCCCACTTTTTGTAGATAACGAATTGAGACTGAGAAAGATTAAATATCTTGTCAAAATCTACATAGCTAGTTAGTTACAGAGATGAGTTTTATATCCAGGTCTGCTTGGCATAATGAAATTCCCTTGGTGAGTGAGTGCCATTAGATTCTTCTCCGTATGTGCTTATTTCAAGACTCTCATTCCATCTTCTGGACCATTTTTTTTTGACTAGCTTGATTCTTTTCCACCACAGATAAGATTGATGGCATTTATCTTCATCTTTATAAGCTAAGGAGACTTCCTTTCATTCCATGAATCACTTATTCCCAAATTTTGAGGGGTGTTCTAGAATTTCCCTTTGGGGTCAAATACTTTCATAGCTATTATCTGGTTATACGTTATCTCGTTTACTCTTTGCAATAAATCTAGGAGACATCATTGCAAAAATTATAGTAGATCATGCCTTTGAAAAACACATATTCTTTCTGGTGGAGGATGTTTTTCTGCTTCCCAGATCACAGGATTAACCTCTATATGGCCATGGGCACTAATTCCTCTGCCTGGGGAGAACTTCCAATAGCAGGTGCAGGCAACACATTCTCTTCCTTGGTTGGAGGCAGCCTGACAACTTCTGCAGAAGGTCCAGCAGGGGCCCTCTCAGACCAAGCGACCTTCAAGCCTGTGACTTTTCATTCCCTCCTCCCAACCTAGCCCAACAGCCACTGATGGGGAAGGAGGCGCACCTGCAGGTGATCTTGCTGTCTGGGAGGGGGGTGGTTTATGCAGCCCTCCATCCAGGCATACTTGGGAAGGGCTGGCTGGGTCAGGCTGCTGGGACTGCCTAATCCTTGTACATCAGGGGCTCATAGTTGCAGAAAATGGGCCTTCATAAACTGGTGTGGGGTCCTGAGGGTCAGGATGGAAATGGGGCTGCAGCTCTGACTTGTTTTCTAATCATTTAACTGGCCCGCAACTGGGAGGCAATTTCAAGAAGACCCTCTCCTCATGAGAGAATTCCATGAGTCAGGGAAAAGAGGGTAGTGGGTGGAGAGGGAGGCTTGCTGCTCCAGGTTCAATGGAAGCTTCTGGAAGAGCCAGTGGAGGGGGGCTGCACAGAGTGAAGCCCAGGGTCGCAGCCATGCCCAGGAGTTGCTGTTAGTTCAGATCCTCCTCTGAAGTGCTCAGGGTCAGCTCTGATCAACAGATGGGCTGGGGGTGTCTGCAGTGAGGACTGCGTGCATGGTTCCTGTGTGAAAATTTCTGCTGGGGTGCCTGCCCAGGTGAACCCTGTGGAGAGCTGGGTGCCTGCCCAGGTGAGGCACATGCTCTGCGAGGGTCCTCCCCATGTGAGCCCCTGGGTTACTGCCTGCCTGCCCAGGTGAGCTCCATATCCTGGGAGACGAGGCGCATGCCCAATAAAGCCCCTTTCTCTGGGAGGGGCGTGAGAACAAGCGTCATTTCTTTGTAGGCAGGGGCTGGCTGCTGCGCTGCTTCAGGGAGTCTCCACGGGTACCTCCTGTTTCTTCGACCTGACACCACGGTGGCTTTCCCAGGTGAGAGTGGACAGTCTGCTCTGGGCAGATGAATGCTCCTGGTGAGCCTGCAGAGGACACTGGAGGGAGGGACCAAGCAGGAGGGGAGTGGGTGCCCAGGCAGAGTGTCGGGGCTCTGGGCCCAAGGGGGCTTTTCTGGGTCTGAGCAGGGAGTGGAGGAACAGGAGGTGAGTGTGACCCAAGAAAATTACCTTAGTTACTTGAGGCTGAACCCCCTCCATGGTGACAAGCTTCCCAGATGAGCCCCAAACAGGATCATAAGACCAATCCTGTTAAATGAAGGGTTTGTAACATGGATCCCGCTGAAGGGAGGTTTTTGCAAAGCAAATCCCTCTAAAAGGAGGCTTTTGTGAGCTGGTCCCCTCAGAGGGGGGGCATGGAACATGCCCGGAACAGGCAGTCACCCTGGGTGGGCGGCAGGTGCAGACCCTGCTCCGTGGCCCCAGGTCTGGTCTTTGGGACGGGTAACTGAGCTTCTTGGAGCTTCAGCTTCCCAGTCTGCTCGTGGAGTGATGACAGCAGGGACTGACTACGTTACTCAGTACAGGATGGAAAGGGGCCTTGTGGAAATTTGGCAGAACGCGGTCTTTAGTGGACTCGCAGGTTTTACTTCCTTCCGGCTCAGAGTTAATGCCAGCAGGCTTGCGCAGAGCTGGGGGAGGCGCTCCATTTGCTCAGTCCTCCTGCTTCCTGAATCACAGACCTGGACGCTCCCGTGGGGTGGGCGGTGTGGGGGGGGTTCCTCCCGCACCTGGAGGTGTTTGAGCTCAATGCCCAGCAGCCCGAGAGCCCTGTGCCTGGGCCCCCAGGAGGCGGGCAGGACAGGCGGGCCTCCTTTTTGGCCCCCTTGGTTCCCAGGCCATGCGAGGTCTAGGCTTTTGTCAGGGAGAAGCAGGGATGGAGGGGCGTCCTGTGTGGGAACGGGACGGATTGCATACGTGGCTATTCACATCAGGAACGTGGGTTAGAGGGAACTGGCCCTAGAGGGGCCTGAGTGAGCGGGAGGTGGGGGCAGTGGGGTCACGTGGAGGGGACGGGTTGAGCTTTGCCCCTGTTGGGCTGTGGACTCCATGGGCCTTCCTTTTTCTGGTCACTGGGGAGGAGGAGCTGAGCACTGGTGGAGCGACCACTTTCGTCCCCAGGCCCTGCCACAGGGCCCCCAGGCGCCTGTTGGGGAGCTGGTGGAGTGCAGGTCCACCAGGGAGGCCTGACCGGGGCGGCAGGGGGGCGGGGGGGGCGGGGGACACTGGTGTGGTGGGCACCTGTGCAGAAGCTTCTGAGCCTGTGTCCAGAGGGATCTCTCACGTTGCCCGCGGGATTCAAGTCCGCATTCGCACATCAGCTGCTAGTGGCTCGATTTAATTTCTAGAAACGAAGTCCTAATATCTCATGTCCAAGGCCCGTGGAAAGAAAGGTATGTCTGATTTCCTACTAAGGGCTGCCTCTGAGCCCACTCTCCGAGGGCTAGTGTCACCATGTCATGACTGTGTCAGGCAGTGTTGGGCATGAGAGGCGCCGGGGTGGCGGGGGGGATCAAATGGTGCAAGGCCCCCGAAGGACTGCATTGTCTCTGGAGCCGGTGTGGTGGCTGTCGGTGTGCCCTCCACTCACCCCAGGGGCAGAGAACGCCGGCCCCTTGCAGAGGAGGCGGCTGAGCCAGGGGGTGGGTCTGGGGCCTGTGGTCTCATGCCCAGGTGGTCTTCAGAGGGCATGGGGTCAGGGGAGGCTCGCTGTGTGTTTACAAGGAAGATGGGACTGTGGGTGAAGATGGAGAGCTGCCTGCAGATGCTGTTGTGAAAACCCCTGAATTCTTTCCTGAGAATATTGTGGCGGGGGAAGGGGGGCATTCTGGCAACAGCAAACAGCTCATTCTGGTTACTTTTGTGTGTATGTTGGCAGCGGGGGGTGTGTCGAGGTACAGAGACAGGGATCCAAGCCCACAAAACCCCAAAATTGCCCCCAGAATAACAAGGAGACTTGGTTCTTCCACCTACCAGACGTGGAGGGAAGGGGTGCGGCTGCAGGGTCACCCTCACTTTCAGGGACTTGCTGGGAGGCTCAGGGGCTCAGCAGAGGCTTGTGTGCTCAAGGCTGAGTCACTCGGGGCCCAGTAGGGGGATCCCTGCACCTGCTTCCTCATGCCACACACCCTATCCTCTCCTCCAGGGCTGCTCAGTGGGGACTGGGGTCAGAGTTGGGGGGTGGCGTCGGGGGGTCTGCAGCCGTTAAATATCTGATTTACAGTCTGTTTAGAACACACAATGTCTGGGCTTCCTCGGGCACTTTCTATTGATTTTTTTCTCCCCTCTGTTTATGGATTGTACTTTATTCATTTCTTTGCCTAATATTTTTAGATGGACTTTTTTTTTATTATAATGTGACTACTCTAAATACTTTTAACAAAAAAAAAAAAAATATGTACAACCTGAGCATTGAGAGTTGTTTTATTCAGAGGACAAAACTGAGGACTTAAGCCTGGAAGCAGCCATAAAAACTGCTCAGAAGAGGCTAGCAGGGAGCTAGGATGTATAGTAGGAGTTTTGCAACAGAGGGCAGGTAGTCGGAACAAAAGATTACTGTTAATAACAGAAAACTAGCTATCTCAGGCTAAGGAATTTATCACTTTTCTTTGTACTGGAAGATGCAAGAGTTTGGGCTCACTGAAATCATTCCTTTGATATGTACCTCAGCTCTCTGGGGCCAGCATCCTCTACTTTCGCTTCCTCAAGGCTCACATAGGGAGTGGCTGCAGTCTGATGGCTGCTAGATGGCAGGTGTTCTGTTTCTTGGAGGTGGTTGTGGCATCCTTTGTTTACTGGTATGGCAGGCAGTATTTTTTCTCAATGTCATATTTTCCCCCATCCCAGGATTTTTTTTTCTGCTGCTTGTATTTTTTTGTTCTTTGGATGTTTAGTGATTTATCTGTACTAAATTCTGCAGTGTCTGTATTATTTTTCATGTGTGGTCAGTGAAATCTCTGCCCTATTGGTTTAGTGGGCAGCTAATAATTGTACAGAGGTTTCTTTAAACCCCTTTAACCAAAGAAATCTTCCAGTCTCTGCCCAGGGACTGGCTGTGTGTGTTGGGGCACACCTTTAATGCATAGCCAGGAAGTGTGCAACTCTGCCTTAGCTTTGGCTTACTGTTTCCATGATGCTTCAGATCAATAAGAGGTTAAAAACAGCTCTTTGCTGAACACGTGCACAGCACTGAGCATGTGTGGCCTTCTAGATTCCCAGTAACATAGTTCATGTTTCCAAAGCCCTTGGGAACATCTCATTTTCCCACTGTTTTCTCCCAAGGTATTTGGTTATTGTATCAATTGGTCAAAACCTTATCACTTCAGGCAGAAGCATCTTAAGACATTAGCCTGTGAATTTAGACAACAAATACTCTCTGGGCCTAGTGCAGCTTTAGCACTGGGCCAGTTCCCAGTTAAGTGAATTAAGACAAGCCTTCTGAGCAGGCCTTCCATGGAGTCACCAAATAGGTCAGAACAAACAATTACAATTGACCGTTGAACAGTGTGGGGGTTAGAGGTGCCGACCTTCAATGCAGTTGTAAATCCTTGTGTAACATCGTTGGGACTCCCATGTTCATGTTCCTTTCGTATCCATGGTTTTGCATCCATAGATCCTACCACCTGTGGATGGTGTAGTAGTGTAGTATTTACTACTAAAAAAATCCACGTGTAAGTGGACCAGCACAGTTCACATCCACGTTGTTAAAGGCGCAACTGTAGTTGTAATGATTATGAATGAGGTCTTTTCTGCTCCCTCCACTGCTGGGTACCAGTACCAAGAAAGCACTCTGTTATTTTCATGGCTACTGCTGATATAGAGAATAAAAAACTAAAACTTGAGTAAATTAAAAATGCCACAAATTTCTCTGTTATTACCAATAATTGGTATTTTCCTTCAAGCTTTATTGAAGGACAACTGACAAATAAAAATTGTATGTCTTTAAGGTATATAATGTATTTTATTATATAAATACACTAGGAAATAATTGCCAGAACCAAGTGAAATAACAAATCCATCATCTGGTATAGTTGCCTGTTTATTTGCGGTGAGAACACTTGAGATCTGCCCTCCTAGCAAATTTTAATTATTTAGTACATTATTATTAACTAGAGTCACCGTGCTATGCATGAGGTCACCAGAATTTATTCATCTTATAATTGCAAGTTTGAACCCTTTGACAAACATCTCCACTTTTCCCCAAGACCTCTATCCTAGCAGCCACCATTCTCTTCTGCTTCTCTGAGTTCAACTTCTTTTAGGTTCCACATATATATGAGGTCATACAGTTTTTGTCTTCAGTATCTGTCTTATTCCACTTAACATAATATCACCCAGGTTCATCCATGTTGCCAAAAATGGCAGAATTTTCTCCCTTTTATAGGTTGAATGATATTCCATCATACGTATGTGTGTATACACACACAGAGACACACCACAATTTCTTTATCCATTTATCCACTGATGGACACCACTTGGGTTGTTTCCATATCTTGGCTACACTGCCTAGTACTGCTATGAACACGAGAGTACAACACAAGAGTACAGCTATCTCTTTGAGATCCTGATTTTTATATCCTTTGGATATATATACCCAGAAGTGAGATTGCTGGTTCATATGGTAGTTCTACTTTTAATTTTTTGAGGGATGCTATACTGTTTTTCGTAATGGCTGGAACAATGAATATTTCCAACAAATACGTGTAAGGATTCCCTTTCCTCCATCCTTGCCAATATTTATCCCTTTTCTTTATGATGGTAACCATCCTAACAGGTATGAGGTGATATCCCATTGTAGTTCTGATTTGCATTTCCCTAATTAGTTATGCTGAGCACATTTTCAAGTACTACTTGAATATTTGTATATCTTTTTTTTGGAAAAATGTCTATTCAGTTCTTCTGCCCATTTTTCAATCAGATTGCTTTGCTGTCCAGTAGTGTGGGTTTGTGTGTGTATTTGTGTGTATACATACACACTATATCAACCCCTTATCAGATACATGACTTGAAAATGTTTTCCCCTATTTTTTAAGTTGCCTTTTATTTTTGATTATCGTTTACTTTGTTTTACAGAAACAGTATAATATATGTGCACTTGTTTATTTTGGCTTTGGCCCATGGTTTTGGTGTCATAGCCAAAAAATCACTGCTAATACCAAGGAGCTTTTTCCCCATGTTTACTTCGAGGAGTTTTATGGTTTCAGGAACGGTATTTATGTTTAATCCATTTTAATCATTATTTTTGTGTGTGGTGTACAATATGGGTCAATGTCATTGTTTTGTATATGGATACACAGTTTTCCTAGAACTATTTTTTGAAGAGACTATCTTTTCCCCATTGTTTATTCTTGGTGCCTTGTCAAAGATGAATTGAATGTCTATGCCTGTGTTGATTTCTTGGGCTCTCTGTTCTGTTCCCATTGATCTATATGACTGTTATTATGCCAGTGCCATACTATTTTGATTCCTATAGTTTTATAATTGGAAATAGGGACATGTGGTGCCTCCAGCTTTATTGTTCTTATTCAGAGTTGCTCTGGCTACTTAGTCTTCTGTAGTTCATGGGAATTTTAGGATTGATATTCGTATTTCTGTGAAAATGCCATTGGAATTTTCATAGAGATTGCACTGAATCTGTAGACTTTACAGACTAGTTTTGATGGGGAAAGACCTTCACCGATGGGTGGATGTGAGGGTTTGGCTGGATAGTACGCAGTGGTTCTGACTTTAGGGAAGGCCCAGCAGCATCATCTGCATGCAGCTTCGTCAGCTGAGGTCTGCGTCATGAAGACTGCCAGATCCTCTGCTGCCCAGCCTATGCGTGCCCACAGGGGCAGTGTGAACCATTGTCATTTTCAGTAGCAGAAGCTGCTAGGGCCCTCCTGTTCTTTCTTCCCTGCAGGGGAAGTTGTGGCTGAGGGGATTTCTTTTGGCACCCAGTCAAGCTCATGGGTGCCACCTTGCTGATAGTGGCACCCGTGTCTGATGTGCAGGTGAGGTGGAGGGGCCAGGGAATGAGGATTGAAAGCACGGGCATACATGGAGGGACTATGGCTCCAGAGTTCAGGTGGCGGTGGTTCCAGTGCCTGACTCGGGTCCTCTCACAGCAGCATTGCTACTGGTATGCAAGGAACAGGCCCTTGTGGATGGACGGGCCACAGAGTCAGGGCCCAGAGTGTTGCATTCACAAGCAACAGTAGCTCTAAGGTTGGGATGAGGGATGCTGTTACCATGGCTCAGGCATCCTAAGCTCAGGTGCTTGTCGAGCAGCCATGGAGCTGGAGTCTGGACAGCAGCTACACAAGGAGCCAGCACAATTCCGGGGTATGGTGCGTAGACACCCCTTTTGTGGCAGTGGCTCCAGAGCAGCTGTAGAGCCAGCTTGTACGTACATATATATTATTAAAAGTCTATTCAGAGTTGCTATCTTATATTTACTCAGTTTTAGTAGTTTGCATCTTTATAATTTTCCCATTTTGTTTACATTCTCATTTTTTCTTTTTGGTACAAAAATGTTCTTAGTATTCACTTTGTATAAAATATATATTCCCTGTAATTGTAAAGAAAAAGACTGGAATGGATATGGGATAGGATAGACATACACATGCACAGGGTGGATATATGTATGAATATATGTACATATGTGTGTGTGTGTAAGTATATGTGTACATACACTTACTCCAGTGTTTCCCTTCTTAATTTCTAAGATGTACCATACTACATATTGTGCCTGTATACTTTTGCTATTTCATCTACTTGGAATCTCATTGGCCTTGGTAATGTCTCTTTATCTCTGAGTGTGTAGTAGAAAAATCACCACATCTAAAAGGCATGCTTGTATACATTTAGGCAGTTCAGTGATAATCATCTCTGTTCCTAGAGCATACCTATCCTTGCACATATATCTTGTGTTGAAATAATCTTTTACATAAGAGTAATTTTCCCAATTGACTATGACTTACTTTGGAACAAGGACTAAATTTTTTCTTTTAATCCCAGTGGCTAGAAGAGTGGTTAGCAATACTTTGTTAACAACTAGTGAGTTAAACTGAACTTATTTAAATCAGTGTGAAGTATACACAGATGCCGGCAAATCCAGAAATCCTAGAAATCACTTTTCATTGTGAATAATGTCTGCTTGATTATGTGCAAATAATAATAATGAAACTATCAACAGTAACAATAGCCTCCTCTTACTGAGTTGTAAAGTGCGCCAGGTGCAGAATATATGATTTATGCATGTTCTCATTTCATCTGCACAACCATTATGAGAAATGCCAGAGTTTTTATCTTTTTGATTTGGAACCAAGTACATCACAATATGAGATTTAAGCAGCATGCATTTTATATTTACTAATATGACTTTCATTTTTTTCTCTCATTTCTATTCATATTATGCTTTGGATAGTCTAAGCATACATCCTTCCAAATGCCTTCATAAATCTTCTATAGTTGCTGTCCTCTGCAGCTTTAATGAGGTAGGTACATTTTTCCCTTTAATTAGTAGAAGTTAAAGTGGGGAAATTGTTTATATTTACATGTTTTAGACAGGCAATATATTAGAATTCCTTAGAGCTAACTGGTAGAAGAGGCAATTTCCCTTATTTTAAAATGTGAAATATTCTTGCTATGAATGCTAATGTGTATTAGAATTGAAAAAAAAATTACCCTTTCACTAATAAATAGAAGATTTTTCTACTCCTAGTTCTTTACAAATTTACTGTGTTATCTTAGGAATTGCTTCTCTTTTCTTGGCCTCAATTTGCTCAGCTTTGTAAAGAAGGCATTGAACTAAATTATTGAAGGTCCCTTCGAGTTCTAATATTTTGTAAGTACCTAACACACAATAGTCATATCTGTTGAATAAATGAATGTGTAACTTTAGTTTATCACCAACTACCCAAGGTTTTTATGTTTCAAAGAGCTTATGAATCTTTCCTTTTCTTTTTCTACTAGCATTCCCAAAGTCAGACTTGAACAGTTGTTGGTCTCTGAAATAGTGTGCCTCCAATCTCATGGTCCTCCAAACATTTTTGTACATATCATGTAATTGTACCATTCTTGAGATAAAAATTCCTCAGAAAAAAACCTGTATGATTCAGGAAAAATTCCTGAATCATATAGCTGTAAGGCTTTCCATGATTTGACCTTAAACTATCTTTCTACACTCAAATTTATTCCCATGCTTTTCATGTATTCAAAATTCCATCAGGAGACACTGAATACCTCAACTCATGTCAGCTGCACACCTCCACGACAATCTAGTATAGCTGTAGGCATGGTGAAACCAAATATTTGGCTTCTAGATGTTCGGCCCTATTAGTCAAGTAGGCAATTCCCAGAAGAGAAGAGCTGGACACCAAATAGGTGTCCATTGGTCTCAGGATTTCAAAACATGACTGAGCATTATAATGACATGACAATTATTTTAAATGTACTCTTCCAAGTCCTCAACTTTGGCGGGGGGGGGGGGTGGGGGGGTTGTTTTCAAGTAGATAAATAAATAAATAACCTCTGCTATGCCCAAGTTCTCGGCCAATTAAAAGACAAGAAAAATAATCCACAGAGACCAAAATGTCACCTTTGTTATTAGGAAAACTATTATCAGATAATAGCTCTGCTGTATACTGAGTCATTGGCAGCAGTAGTCAAAGCATATTTTCCCATGGGGGAAGGAATCATCTCTTTAACAACTTAAGAATAAGCATGAGAATAAGTGCACCCCATAGACAACTCACTTCCAAGAGAGACTGGAGAGGAAAGGACAGGGCAAGCCAACACCCAGTTCCCCTACCTGACTCATTCATTGATAAATGAGATGTGCAGAAATGCTGAGTGGGTTATGGTATGATATATCCCTCTGCATGGAAAACAGCATGAGGAAGGGAAAAAAGAGCATACGTGTTTCCTCAAGATACCACTGAGAACTTACTAAATCAGTGGCAATTTCTAGGAAACTATTTTTTTAAATTATTTTACTGAAGTATACTTTACTTACAATTTCTGCTGTACAGCAAAGTGATTCAGTTATACATGTTTTTCCTTTTTTCATATTCTTTTGCATTATTGGTTTTCACTGGATATTGAATATATTTCCCCATGCCCTACAGTAGGACCTTGTTTATCCATTCTATATACGATAGTTTGCATCTGCTAACCCCAGGCTCCCAATCCAACCCTCCTCTACCCGCCCCAACCCCTGGGCAACAAGTATGTTATCTGTGTCTATGAATCTGTTTCTGTTGTGTAAATAGGTTTATTTGTATCATATTTTAGATTCCACATGTAAGTGATATAATACGGTATTTGTCTTTCTCTGTCCGAACTCACTTAGTACAAAAATCTCTAGATCCATCCATATTGCTGCGAATGGCATTATTTCATTCTTTTTTGTGGCAAGTAATATTCCATTGTATATATGTACCACCATTCACCTATCGATGGACATTTAGGTTGCTTCCATGTCTTGGCCATACCAATAGTGCTGCAGGGAACATTGGGGTGCATGTATCTATTTGAGTTATAGCTTTGTATGAATATATGCTCAGGAGTTAGATTGCTGGATCATGTTGTAGCTCTATTTTTAGTTTTTCGAGGAACATCTATGCTGTTCTCCATGGTGGCTGCACCAATTTACATTCTCACCAACAGTGTGGGAGGGTTGGGAAACTGTATTTTTAAAGCCTCAGAAACATAAGGTGTTTTTGATGCATAGGCAAGTTTGAGAAATATTGCCTCGGGGAATTAAATTTTTATTATATCTTGAGAGAACTTGGGGAACCACTGAAGATTCCCAATTAAGGGAGTAGCAAGATAAAATTTTATTTTGTAAAGGGTCAATGCATATTTTTTTGAACAAATCCCAAATCTTTATCAACAATATTGATATAGTACTCATGATCCATTTCAGTGCTTCTGAAAATTTTTCACATCTTGATGCACATAAAAGACAGTAATAATTAGTATAAAATAGTAAATAGATGAGGCTACTTGTGACCACACCCAAAGCTTACATGGATCACCTTAAACACTAAATGGATTGCATCATGCCAGTTATAACTTAATTCATTTACATAGCAGCCCACTGTGATGTAAAGTACTGGTAAACTGGGGTAAATGTAAACTTTTTTTTTTTTTGGCTTTTTTAGGGCCTCACCTGCAGCATGTGGAAGTTTTACTTAATAATAGTTTATTTTGGAGTTCTCTGGTGGCACAGCAGGGGACAGATCCAATGTTGTCACTGCTATGGCTCTGGTTACAGCTGTAGCACGGGTTCAGTCCCTGGCCCCAGAATTTCTGCATGCTGTGGGTTCAGCCCTCCAAAATTGTTTGAATAGTATTTTGTATCTTGTTTAAGAAAACTTTTAATACATCACAGTCTAATATATCTGTACTATATTATATCTATATTGTATTTTCTTTTTTTTTTTTTTTTGGTCTTTTGTCATTTTAGGGCCTCACCTACTACATGTGGAGGTTCCCAGGCTAGGGGTCTAGTGGGAGCTACAGCTGCTGGCCTATGCCACAGCCACAGCAACGCAGGATCCGAGCCACGTCTGCAACCTACACCACAGCTCATGGCAACGTCGGATCCTTAACCCACTGAGCGAGGCCAGGGTTTGAACCCGCAAAACCCCGCAACCTCATGGTTCCTTGTCGGATTCGTTTCCACTGAGCCATGACGGGAACTCCGTATTTTCTTTTATTGTATTTGATTTACAATGTTGTGCCAATTTCTGCTGTACAGCAAAGTCACCCAGTCATATATATATATGACATACACACACACACAATTATCTTCCATCATGTTCTATCCCAAGAGATTGGATATGGTTCCCTGTGCTGTACAGTAGGACCTCATTACTTATCCATTCTAAATGTAATAGTTTGCATCTACTAACCCCATACTCCTAGTATATCCTGCTCCCTCCCCATATATCTAGTAAGAGTTTGATTTGTTTGGATATTTAAGTCTGAAATCCATATGCAGTATGTGTGTATACATATGAGATTTGGTTTCTGGGATCTCCATGTGCAAAATCATTTTATCTAGCTCAATTTATTTCCCCATGAAAAATAATTTCATCTAACTCAATTTATTTCCCCAATGATGTGATAAGTCAAATACTGTTAATGTTAATTCCACCCCATTACATACCTTGATCATCTTTATTTCTCAGACCTAAAAAAAACAAGGCAGGCTAACTAACGGTCACAGTGGTAAAGAGCCTCACAAAGAAATTATTAATAGATTGTCACATCTTAGAATCATATTATGATAAGAATTGTCTTTGGTTTCAGATATTTCACTAAATACAGGTATACATATTCAGTAAAGGATCAAATAGTCAAGATAGAAGTTAATTTATAATAAGTCTCTTTTCTAAGATATTTTGTACTCCCAAAGTATATCAATAATGAAAAGTGAGTTAAGTTTGAATCTAAACTAATACAGGAAAATTATCCACAAAATTAGGTAAATTCCCAAATAACAGTAGAGTAAAATTCTATGAAACATACTGATACAGGGTAGCAAAGCGTGTTCATGTCCTCTGACATTGGCAATTGATTTGGGGGTTCCTTTGCATTATAAGAAGGATCTTAAGACCTTACAGTTCACACAAGGCTATCATGTTAGTTATCAGTGCTTACCATGGACATATGAAATGGTGGTAGTGCTAAGATGGTAGGTCCTCTGACTGATGGAGGAAATGTTCATATGAAGTTCTTAGTTTCTACCTTTAAATACATGAAGGACCTGATGTTGTCACTGTGAGGATATGGGTTCAATCCCTGGCCTCACTTAGTGAGTTAAGGATCCAGTGTTGCTGCAAAGCCATGGTATAGGTTGCAGATGTGGCTTGGATCCAGTGTTGCTGTGGCTGTGTGGCATAGGCCTCAGATGCAGCTCTGATTTGACTCATAGCCTGGGAACTTCCATATGCTGCAGGTGCAACTATAAAATGAAAAAAAATACATGAAAAATTGCATCATAGTTTTCATAGTCTTAGTTCTGTCCTTTAGTAGCTATCAATCTGTGTTGAAGTTAGATCCTAATTCAAGACAGTAACACATCAGAAGTATATAACAGAATTAAAGTTCAGAATAAAATGGGCCTATGATGTTTCTAAAAATGTTACTCATGAGTACAATTGGAATGCTCACATTAGGAATCATAATACTATTTTTAATGATCATTACTGTTACTAGAGCTATTGAAAGTTACAGTGAAGGAGATACAGTGATTAGGAGAGGGCTCCTGAAGCCAAGAGAGACTGTATGTATGTATATATGTATTTATTTATTGTCTTTTTAGGGCCACACCTGTGGCATATGGAGGTTCCCAGGCTAGGGGTCTAATCAGAGCTGTAGCCGCCAGTCACAGCCACAGTAATGCCAGACCCAAGCCATGTTTGTGAACTACACCAAAGCTCACACAACGCCAGATCTTTAACCAGAGTTGCTATATTTAAATCCTAGTTCTTTTTTTTGGTTACATTTTTCTTTTTTAAATTCTATTGGAGTATAGATGACTTACAATATTGTATGTCAGCTGTCCAGCAAAGTGAATCATATACATACATACATACATGTATCCATTCCTGTTCAGATTCTTTTCCCATATAGGTTATTACACAGTATTGAGTGTATTTCTCTGTGCTATATGGTAGGTCCTTGTTACTAATCTATTTTATGTATAGTAGTGGTGTATATGTTAATCCCAAACTCCTAATTTATCCCCCCACCCGTTTCCCTTTTGGTAACCAGAAGTTTCACTGAGAAATCTTTGATTTTTGTTTCTGTTTTGTGAATAAATTCTTTTGTATCATTTTTAAGATTCTGCATATTAGTGATCTCACATGATATGTGTCTTTCTCTTTCTGACTTCACTTAGTATGATAATCCCTAGGTCCATCCATGTTGCTGCACAAGGCATTATTTCATTCTCTTTTATTGCTCAGTAATATTCCATTGTATATATGTACCACATCTTCTTTATCCACTCCTCTGTCAATGGACATTAGGTTGCTTCCCTGTCTTGGCTATTGTAAAGAGTGGTACAGTGAACATTGGGGTACATGTGCCTTTTCAAATTAGGTTTTCTCCAGATATATGCCCAGGAGTGGGATTGCTGGATCATATGGTAGTTCTATATTTAGTTTCTTTTTTTTTAAGGAATCTCCATACTGTCCTCCATAGTGGTTGCATCAGTTTATACTATTAACAACAGTGTGGGAGGGTTCCCTTTTCTTCACACCCTCTCCAGCATTTATTGTTTGTAGACTTTTTTTTCCTGGCAACGTATTTGTTTTTTGTTTTTGTTTTTTTAGTTTATTTTTTTCCATCACAAGTCAATTTTATTAGTTTTGTATCCCAAACCCACAGTGTATCCCCCCACCCCCCAGATTGTCTTATTTGAAAAACCAAGGTTTTCCAAAGTCTGTGAGTCATTGTCTGTTCTGCAAAGAAGTTCATTGTGTCCTTTTAGTTTCCACATGTAAGCGGTAGCATTGGGTGTTGCTGTCTAATTGTCTGACTGGTTTCACTTCACATGATAATTTCTAGGTTCATCCATGTTGCTATAAATGTTGGTCATTCGTTCCTTTTTTTTTCTGTTGTCTTTTTGCCTTATCTAGGGCCGCACCCGCAGCATATGAAGGTTCCCAGGCTAGGGGTCTAACAGGAGCTGTAGCTGCCAGCCTTTGCCACAGCCACAGCAATGCGGGATCTGAGCCGCATCTGCAACCTGCACCACAGCTCACGGCAATGCCGGATCCTTAACCCACTGAGCAAGGCCAGGGATCGAACCCACAACCTCACAGTTTCTAGTCGGATTCGTTAACCACTGAGCCACGACAGGAACTCCTCATTTGTTCCTTTTAATGGCTGAGTAATATCCCATTGTGTGTATGTACCATATCTTCCCTATCCACTCCTCTGTTGATGGGCATTTAGGTTATTTCCATGACCTGGCTATTGCATAGAGTGCTGCAATGAACACTGGAGTACATGTGTCTTTTTGAGTCATGGTTTCCTCTGGATAGATGCCCAGGAGTGGGATTGCTGGATCAAATGGTAATTCTATTTTGAGTTTTCTGAGGAATCCCCATACTGTTTTCCACAGTGGTTGCACCAATTTGCATTCCCACTAGCAGTGTAATAGGGATCCTTTTTCTCCACACCCACTCCAGCACTTATTGTCTGTAGACTTTGATGATGGCCATTCTGGCCGGTGTAAGGTGGTACCTCATGAAAAGATGTTCAACATCGCTCCTTATTAGAGAAATGCAAATCAAAACCACTGTAGACTTTTTGATAATGGTCATTTTGATTGGTGTGATGTCATACCTCCTTATAGTTTTGAGTTGCCTTTCTCTAATAATTAGTGATGTTGAGCACTTTTTTCATGTGATTTTTGAGCATCTCTATTTCTCTTTGCAGAAATGTCTATTTAGGTCTTCTGACCATTTTTAATTGATTTGTTTGCCTTTTGATATTAAGTTGTATGAGATGTTTGTATATTTCTGAGATTGATCCCTTGTCAGTTGCCCCATTTTTGCAAATATTTTCTCCCATTATGTGGGTTATCTTTTTTATTTATGGTCTGCTTTGCTTTCCACAAACTTTTAAGTTCACTTAGATCCCATTTGTTTATTTTTGTTTTTATTTTCATTTCTCCTACCTAAAGAGGCTTAACACCTGCACCCTAAAAACTCTAAGACACTGATGAAGAAAATAAAATTTGACATAAACAGTTGGAAGTGTATACCATGCCTTTGGATTGGAAGAATCAATATTGTCAAATTTACCAAAATACCCAAGGCAGTCTATAGATTCAGTGTAACCTCTATTAAATTACCAGTGGCATTTTTCACAGAACTAGAGCAATGTATGGAAACACAAAAGACCCCATATATCCAAAGCAATATTGAGAAATAAAAATGGATCTGGCTCCTTGACTTCAGGTGACACTGCAAAGCTACAGTAATCAAAACGGTATGGTACTGGCAGAAAGCCAGAAATATAGGTCAGTGGAACAGGATAGAAAGATCAGAAGTAAACCCACAACATCTATGGTCAATTAATCTATGACAAAGGAGGCAAGAATATACAATGGAGAAAAGACAGTCTCTTCAATAAGTAGTGCTGGGAAAACTGGCCAGATATATGTAAAAGAATGAAATTAGAACATTATCTAACGTCATAAACAATAACAAACTCAAAATTGATTAAATACCTAAGTGTAAGGCCAAATACTATAGAACTTTTAGAGGAAAACAGAGGCAGAACACTCTTTGACATAAACTGCAGCAATATCTGTTTTTGATACATCACCTAGAGTAATAAAAATAAAAGCACATGAAAAAAATGCTCTCAGGAACAGTTTTAAATTGGAGCAAAAGTATTTATAGTACCACTTGAGATATCCATCAATTTTTATCTTTAACCTATTAAAATAAACTTCAAAAAAAATTCTCAAAAAACTGATTATTAGAGAAATGCAAATCAAAACTACCAAAACTACCTCACACCGGTCGAAATGGTCATCATTAATAAGTCCACAAATAACCAATGCTGGAGAGAGTGTGTAGAAAAGGGAACCCTCCTGCACTGCTGGTGGGAATGTAAATTGGTACAACCACTATGGAAAATAGTAGGGAGGTACCTTAGAAAACTATACATAGAACTACCATATGGTCCAGCAATCCCACTCTTGGATGTATATCCAGACTAAACTTTCCTTGAAAAAGACATGCACCCATATGTTCATTGCAGCACTATTCACAATAGCCAAGATATGGAAACAACCTAAATGTCCATCGACAGAAGAAGGGATTAAGAACATGTGGTATATATACACAACAGAATACTACTCAGCTATAAAAAACAAAATAATGGCATTTGCAGCAACATGGATGGAACCAGAGACTCATACTAAGTGAAGTCAGAAAGAGAAAGACAGGTACCATATGATACACATATATCTGGAATCTAATATACGGCACAAATGAACCTTTCCTTATAAAGGAAACTCATGGACTTGGAGAACAGACTTGTGGTTGCTAAGGATGAAGGGGAGGGAGTGGGATGGACTGGGAATCTGGGGTTAATAGATGCAAACTTTTGCCTTTGGAATGAATAAGCAATGAGATTCTGCTGTATAGCACTGGGAATTATATCTAGTCACTTAGGATGGAGCATGATAATGTGAGAAAAAGGAATGTGTATGTGTGACTGGGTCACTTTGCTGTACAGTAGAAAATTGACAGAACACTGTAAATCAACTATAATGAAAAAAATAAAAATCATTAAAAAAAGCCTAGTTCTGATATTAGCTAGTTGTGTGACTGTAGATGAGTTACCACCTTTGCATATCAGTGTTTTTCATATTAAAATGGTGTTATAGATCCTAGATCCTCAGTATTGTGTGGATTAAATGAGACAACAAATGAAAAGTGATCAATAACTGGCAGTAAGTAGGCTGCTACTACCACTATTGTTGTAGTTCTTATTGTTCTTATTACTCTTAACAATATTATCAGAGAAGGCTGAGTCAAAGCAAATAGAAGACACTAGAAAAAGTGAAAATTAAGAATATGTGTAATCATAGTGCAACTAAATTTAAAAACCCAGGTGAATTGGTCTTGGTCGATTTAAAACAAAGCACAAAGCATTATTGGGGCTATTTGGCACTTTAAGATTGCCTGATATACGGTGTTACCCATGAATTTACTAGCACAGTTAGCTGAGATGAGGAAATAAATGGCTGAGATTTTGTGTCTAGAACATGATAAACAATGACTATGTTTTTATTTTGAATGAATTAATGAATAAATGAGCAAAAGACCAAATGAATACTCAAACATAAAAGTCATTTTGAAGAGTAATTGGAAAACTGCAGATGGTCCCTGGCTTAAGTGGTTTGACTTAAAATGTTATTTTGACTTAATGATGATGTGAAAACAATGTACATTCAGTAAAAGCTATACTTCGAATTTTGAATTTTGATCTTTTCGCACAGTAATATGTGTGACTGTACCCTTTTGTGATGCTGGGCAGAGGCAATGAGCTACAGCTCCTGGTCAGCCATGTGAACCTAAGGGTAAACAACCCATACATTCAGTCCCATTCTGTTTCCAGACAACCATTCTGTTTTTCATCTTCAGTACAATATTCAGTTACATGAGATATTCAATACTTTCTTATAAAATAGGCTTTGTTAGATGGTTTTGCCAAACTGTACACTAACACAAGTGTTCTAAGCATGTTTATGGTAGGCTAGGCTAAACTATAATGTTCAGTAGATTAGGTGTATTAAATGCATTTTTGACTTAACAGTGGACTTATTGGGGCATAAGGATACACAGTAAATATCAAGTCCATTATAAAACATGAAAGATAGTACCCCTTTGTTATGTGAAATTATGTGTTACTTTGTAGATTGCAACACATTAAGAATAAGCCTGCTTATCTGTGGACTTCTTGTATTTAAACAAACCAATATCACTACCTTTAATAAACCTTTGATTTCTTTCATTAGAGTTTTTTAGTTTTCCTCATATATATATCTTGAATATATTTTGTTGGATTTAGAGCTAAGTATTTTATTTTTTGTGCTAATGTACATTGCTTTGATTTAAATTTTAAATTCCAATTACTTGGGAGTTCCTGTTGTGGCTCAGCGGTAACAAACCCGACAAGTATCAATGAGGATGTGGGTTCAATCCCTGGCCTCGCTCAGTGGGTTAAGGATCTGGCATTGCCATGAGCTGTGGTGTAGGTTGCAGATGCAGCTTGGATCTCACATTGCTGTGGCTGTGGTGTAGGCTGGCAGCTGTAGCTACATTTCTACCCCTAGCCTGGGAACTTCCATATTCCATGGCTGCAACCCTAGTATATAGAAAAGCAACTGACTTTTGCATCCTACACCTTTGCAATAATTGCTTATTTTTTAAAAAAATAGACTTTATTTTTAGAGGAGTTTAGGCTTGCAGCAAAATCAAGGGAAAAGCACCAAGATTTCCCATATATGCTCTGCCAAGGCTCATGCATAGCCTCCCTCATTTTAAATATCCTCAACAGAGTGGTACATTTGTTACAGCTGATGAACCTCCGTTGACACATCATCACCCACAATCCATATATTACATTAGGGTTCACACTTGGTGTTGCACATTCTATTGGTTTTAAAAAATATAGAATATGTGTCCACTATTATTATATAGAGTAGTTTCATGGCCCCTAAATCTTTTGTTCTCCACCTATTTATGCCTCCCTTCCCTCAACCCCTGGTAACCACTTTTTTTTTTTTTTTTTTTACTGTCTCCATAGCTTTGTCTTTTCCAAAATGTGATGTATTTGAAATCATGCAGTCTGTAACCTTTTCAGATATTAGATAAGCTTCTTTCACTTAGTAATATGCTTTTAAGTTTCCCTATGTTTTTTCATGGCTTGATAACTCATTTATTTTTAGCACTGAATAACTCATTCTCTGTATGTACTAAAATTTATCCATTCACCTACCGAAGGGCATCTTGGTTGCTTCCAAGTTTTGGCATACATGTGTGTGTGTGTATGTGTGTGTGTATGTGTGTGTATATATATATATATATATATATATATATATATATATATATACACACACACGTATATATATATATATATAAACATCTACTATAAATATCTGTGTTGTAGGCTTCTATGTAGACATAAGTTTTCAACTCCTTTGGGTAAATATTAAGTAGTGTGATTGGTGGATCATATGGTATGAGAATGTTAGTCTTATAAGAGATTACCAAACTGTCTTCCAAAATGGCTGGACCATTTTGCATTCCCATCATCAATGAATGAAATTTTCTATTGTCCTACACCCTCACCAGCACTCGATGCTCAGTGTTATGGATTTTGGACAGTCTAGTAAGTGTGTGGTGGTATCTTATTATTGTTTTAATTTGCATTTCCCTAATGAGATTGTATGTGGAGCTACTTTTCATGCGCTTATTTGTTATCTTGCATACCTTCTTTGTTGAGTTGTCTATTGAAGTCTGTGGTCCATTTTTCAACAAGCTTTTTTTTTTTTTTTCCTACTGTTATAATATTAAGAGTTCTTTGTATATTTTTTATAACAATCCTTTATCAGATGTGTCTTCTACCAATGTTTCCTCCTTCTCTGTGGCTTGTCTTATTCCCTTTTACAGATTGGAAGTTTTTAATTATTATGAAGCTTAGCTTTCTAAGTATTATTTTAGCTGTATTACCTAAGTTTTGGTATGCTTGTATTTTCATCTTTATTCATATCAATATCTTCCAACATTCCCTGTGGTTCCTTATTTAATTAATAAGTTATTTACAAATATGTTGTTTAATGTACTTCTCTGTGAATTTCCCAAATTTCCTTTTTTCCCTATTTATTTCTTAATGTATTCAATTATGGCGGCAGAACCTCTTTTAGATGATTTCAATTCTAAGTTTATTGAGGTGTTTTTGTTTTGTTTTTGTGGCTAAACATGGTCTACCCTGGAAAGAATACCAAGTATATTTTTTAATATGTATTTTCTGTTGTTAGGTTGAGTTTTATTTTGGAATCCTTTAGGTCTAGTTATTATATAGTATTGCTCTTCTATTTCCCTTTTTTAAATGAAGTATAATAGACATACAATATCATACTAGTTTCAGGTGGACATCATATTGATTCAGTATTTATATGCATTTTAAGATGGTCACCATGATTGTCTAGTTACCATCTGTCGCCATGTAGTTATCACAATATTATTGATTATATTCCCTATGCTGTATATTACATCACCATGACTTAGTTATTTTATAACTGGGAGTTTGTACCTCTTAATTCCATTCTCCCATTTTGCCCACCCCACAATTTTCCTCCCCTCTGGGAACACCAGTTTTGTTCTATCTATTGGGTCTCTTTGTGTTTTGTTTTGCTTATTCATTTGTTTTGATTTATAGATTCTACATGAAAGTGAAATTTTGTGATAATTGTCTTTCTATGACTTGCTTTAATTAGCATATCCTCTAGGTCTATACATGTTGTTACAAATGGCAAGATTTAATTTTTTATGACTGAATAATATCCCATTGTGTGTACGTATATGCCATGTCTTTATTCATGTGTTCATGGACACTTAGGTTGTTTTCATATCTTGACTACTGTAAATAATGATGTGTTGTACATAATGGTGCATAAATCTTTTTGAATAAGTTTTCATTTTCTCCAGATGAATACCCAGCAGTGGGATTGCTGGATCATCAGGTAGTTCTATTTTTAATATTTTCAGGAACCTCCATACTGTTTTCCATAGTGCTGCATCAATTTACATTCCCAGCAGCAGTGCACAAGGGTTCCCTTTTTTCCACATTCTCACTTGTTATTTTTTGTTTTCTTCACATCCTAACAGTGTGTGAGGTGATGTCTGTAGTGGTTTAATTTGCATTTCCCTGATGATGAGTGATACTGAACATCTTTTTGAAAGCCTATTGGTCATTTGTCTATTATCTTTGGAAAAGTGTCTTTTTATGTCCTTTGTCCATTTTTAAATTGGGTTTGGCTTTTTTGATGTTGAGTTACGAGTTTTTTGTATATTTTGGATATTAACCCCTGTCAGATATATCACTTGCAAATATCTTCTCCTATTCAGGAGACAGCCTTTTAGTTTTATTGATGATTTTCTTCACTGTGCAAAACCATTTTAGTTTGATGTAGTCTCATTTGTTTATTCTTGCTTTTGTTTATTTTGCCTGAGGAGACAGGTACAAAAAAAATTTCTAAGGTCAGTATCAGAGAGCTTACTGCCTATGTTTTCTTCTAGAATTTTTATGGTTTCAGGTCTTATATTCAAACAGTTAATTCATTTTACATCTATTTTTATATATGGTATAAGATAGTGGTTTAGTTTCATTCTTTTGTATATATCTGTCTAGTTTCCCAAAGACCATTTGTTGAAGAGACTGTTTTTTCTCCATTGTATATTCTTACCTCCTTTGCAATAGATTGACCATATATGTGTGGGTTTATTTCTGGGCCGTCTATTCTATTCCACTGATAAGTGTGTGTTTCCATGCTAATACCATAATGTTTTGATTACTGTATATTTGTAATATGATTTGAAATCAGGGAGTGTAACACCTCCAGCTTTGTCCTTCTTTCTCGAGATTTTTTTTGCTATTGGTGTCTTTTGGCATTCTATACAAACTTTAGGATTCTTTGTTCTAGTTCTGTGAAAAGTGTCATTGGTATTTTGATAAGGATTGCATTTAATCTGTTGCATTTAATCTGTAGATTGCATTAGGAAGTAAGGACATTTTAATGATACTGATTCATTCAGTCCATGAGTATGACATATATTTCCATTTATTGGCATCATCTTCAATTTCTTTCATCAATGTCTTATAGCTTTCAGAGTACAGGTTTGTCACCTCCTTGGTTAAATTTATTTTTATATATTATATCCTCTTTGCAATTCTAAATGGGATTGTTTTCTTAAATTTTCTTATAACTTGTTATTAGTGTATAGAAACTGATTTCTGTATATTAATTTTATATCCTGAAACTTTAATTTATTCTAATAGTTTTTTTTTTTTTGGTGGAGTCTGTAGGATTTTCTATATAATCATGTCATCTGAAAATACTATTTTATTTCTTCCTTTCTAATTTGGTTGACTTTTTTCTTGCCCAAGTTGTGCCTAGGACTTAAAGTAATATGTTGAATAAAAGTCACGAGTGGGCATCTTTGTAGAGGAAAAGCTTTCAGCTTCCTATCATTGAGTATGATGTTAGTTGTGAATTTGTTATGTATGGCTTTTATTTTATTGTGGTATGTTTCCTCTACACTCACGTTGTTGAGAGTTTTTATCATAAACAGATGTTGAATTTTTGCAAATGCTTTTGTTTCTGCATCTATTGAGATGATCATATGATTTTAATCCTTCTTTATGTTAATCTGGTATATTATGTTGATTTTGTGGATTCTGAACCACCTTGCATCCCTGGAATAAAACCCACTTGATCGTGGTGTATGAACCTTTTAATGTATTGTTGAACTTGACTTGCTAATATTTTCTTGAGGATTTTTACATCTTTGTTCATCAGGGATATTGGTCTGTAACTTTTTGTGGTGTTTTTGTCTGGTTCTAGTATTAGGTTAATGGAATTTGAGAAGTATAGGTATTAACGCTTCTTTAAATGTTGAGTAGAGTTCACCTGGGAAGCCCTCTGTCCTATATTTCTGTTTGTTGGGAATTTTTAAAATATTGATTCAATTTAATTACTAGTAATAAGTCTATTCATATTTCCTATGCCTTCATGATTCAGTCCTAGAAGATTGTATGTTTCTAGGAGTGTATCCATTTCTTCTAGGTTGTCCAATTTGTAGCATATAATTATGTTCATGGTGTTCTCTTATGATCCTTTCTATTTCAATGGTATCATTTGTTATTTTTCCTCATTCTTTTCTAATTTTATTTATTTGGGCTCTCTCTTGATTATTGTCAATCAACCTGGCAATATATTTATCCATTTTGTTTATCTTTTCCAATAACTAAATCTTAGTTTAATTTTTTTTCTACTGTTTTTCAGCCTCTATTTCATTTATTTCCGCTCTGAGCTTTATTATTTCCTTCCCTAAACTAACTTTGGGTTTTGTTTTTCTAACTCTTTTAGATATAAATGTAGATTATTTGAGTTTTTTCTTGAGTTAGGTCTATATTGCTATGAACTTCACTATTAGAGCTGCTTTTGCTGTGTCCCATAGATTTTAGAACATGGCATTTCCAATTTCATTTGTCTCTAGCTATTTTTGATTTCTTCCTTGATTTCTTAGCTGATCCATGGATTGTTTAGTAACATGTTCTCTAGTCTTCTTGTGTTCATGTTTTTCTAGTTTTCTTCTTATAATTGATTTCTAGTTTCATACTATTATGTTTGGAAGAGATGATATGGTTTCAATATTCTTAAATTTATTGAAACTGTTTTGTGAATTAACAGTGGTCTATCCTAGAGACTATTATATATGTATTATAAAAATATGTACTCTATAGTTTTGGAGACATGTCTTATATAAATCTATTAAATTCATTATTCTAATGTCATTTAAGGCCAATATTTCCTTATTGTTATTCTGTCTGAATGACCTATCCATTATTGAGAGGTATAAAGTCCCCTACTATTATTGTATTAGTGTCAGTATTTCTATATCTGTTAATATTTGCCTTATATAGGTTCTTCTATGTTGAGTGAATAAATAATTTTAAATTCTAGGAGTTGCTGTCATGGCTCAGTGGAAAGGAATCTGACTAGTATCCATGAGGACGCAGGTTCAATCCCTGGCCTCCCTCAGGGGGTTAAGGATCTGGCATTACCATTAGCCGTGGTGTAGGTCACAGATGTGGTTCAGATCTGGTGTTGCTGTGGCCAGCAGCTACAGCTCTGATGGAACTTCCAGATGCTGCGGATGTGGCCCTAAAAACAACACAAAAATTTTTTCTGTATTATCTGTTATATGTATTGCTTGCTACTCCAGCTTTCCTTTTATTCTATTTACATGGAATATCTTTTTCATCCCTTCACTTTCAGTCTGTGTGTGTGTCTTTACCTCTGAGGAGCATTCTTGTAGGCAGCATATATATAGGTCTTACTTTTTTTATTCATTCAGCCATTTTATGTCTTTTGATTGGACCATTTAGTCCATTACATTGGTTATTGTAGGTATGTAAATACGGCCATTTTGTTAATTGTTCTCTGTGAACTGTTTTTATAGTTCTCTGCTCTCTTCTCTTGTGATTTAATGATTTACAGTGTTATGTTTGGATTCCTTGCTCTTTATTTTTTGTATATTCTTTATGTGTGTATGTATATGTGTTTACCATAAGATTCAAATATAACAATGTACAAATATAGAGTAGTCGATTTTAAGTCAATAGTTATTTATGTTCAAATGCATTCTAAAGGCAGTACATTTTCCTTCCCCCATGTTTTATGTTATATTTTACATTTATTTTCTGTACTCCTTAGCTACTTATTGTAGTTATACTTGATTTTACTACTTTTTTCTTTTAACATTCATACTAGCTTTATAAGTGGTTGATCCACTAATTTTACTATATATTTGCCTTTACCCATGAGATTGTTTTCTTTCATATATTGTTTTTGGTTATGGCCTTCCCCCCCCTTAAGTAAGGACATTTAACATTTATTGTAAGGTTGATTTAGTAATGATGAACCTCTTCAGTGTTTGCTTGTCTGGGAAACTTTTTCTCTCTTCTTCAATTCTGAAATGGTAACCTTGCCAGATAGGAGTATTCTTGCTTCTGAGTTTTTCTCCTTTCAGCACTTTGCATATATCGTGCCATTCTTGATGAATGTAGACATACATGACAATTATAAATAGCAATGGGGTAGAATGTAAAGAAAACTAATCTAGGAGTTCCTATCGTGGCACAGTGGGTTAAGAATCTGACTGCAGGGGCTTGGGACACTGCAGACGTGCAGGTTTAATGCCTGGCCTGGTGCAGTGGGTTAAAGGATTCAGCATTGCCATGGCTGTGGCGTGGGCTGTAGCTGTGGCTCAGAGTCAGTTCCTAGCACAGGGACTTCCATAAGTTGCTAGTGAGGCCATAAAAAAGTTTAGAAAATCTAATCTATGTGATTAAAATGCTCCACCTTTTTTTGTTGTTGCTGTTGATATACATCTTAATTTTTTACTCTTTCAATTTAAATTTTATTTATCACAGTATAGTAGATTTACAATGTTGTATTAGTTTCAGGTGGGCAGCAAAGTGATTCAGTTATACACATACATATATATCAATTGTTTTTCAGATTCTTTTCCCATGTAGGTTATTACAGAATATTGAGTAGAGATCCCTGTGCTATGCAGTGGGTCATAGTTGACTATCTATTTTATATGTAGTAGTGTGTAGATATTAATCCCAAACTCCTAATTTATCTCTCCCCACCACCTTACCCCTTTGGTAACCATAAGTTTGTTTTCAAAGTTTGTGAGTCTGCTTCTGTTTTGTAAATAAGTTCACTTGTATCATTTTTTAAGATTTCACATATAAGCAATGTCATATATTTGTCTTTCTCTTTCTGACTTACTTCACTTAGTATGATAATCTCTAGGTCCATCCATGTAGCTGCAAATGGCATTATCTCATTATTTTTTATGGCTTGGTAATATTCCATTGTATAATATACCATATCTTCTTTGTCCATTCTTCTGTCAGTGGACACTTAGATTGCTTCCATGTCATGGATATTGAGACTAGTGTTGCAATGAACATTGGGATACATGGATCTTTTTGAATTATGGTTTTCTCTGGGTATATTCCCAGGAGTGGAATTGCTGCATCATATGGTAGTTCTATATTCAGTTTTTTAAGGGACCTCCATACTGTCCTCCATAGTGGCTGTACCAGTTTATATTCCCACCAACAGTGTGGGAGGGTTCCCTTTTCTCTACATTCTCTCCAGCATTTTTATTACTTGTAGACATTATAATGGCTATTCTGACTGGTGTGAGCTGACACCTTATTGTAGTTTTGATTTGCATTTCTCTAATATTAGCATTGTTTAATATCTTTTTGTGTGCTTTTTGGCCATCTTTCTGTCATCTTCAGAGAAATGTATATTTAGATCTGCCCATTTTTTATTGGGTTATTTTTTTATATAAAGTTGCATAAGATATGTTTATATATTGGGGATTAATCCCTTGTTGGTCACTTAGTCTACAAATATTTTCTCTCATTCTGTGGGTTGTCTTTTTGTTTTGTTTATGGTTTCCTTTGCTGTGCAAAGCTTTTATGTTTAATTAGGTTCTATTCAGTATTGTTTTTATTTTCATTACTCTAGAGGTGAATCAAAAAGATATCACTTATGTCATAGACTGTCCTGCTAATATTTTCCTCTAAGAGTTTATAATATTCAGGCTTACATTTAGGTCTTTAATCCATTTTGAGTTTATTTTTGTGTATGGTGTAAGAGAATGTTCTAATTTCATTCTTTTACATATAACTGTCCATTTTTCCCAGCATCATTTATTGAAGACGCTGTCTTCTCCATTATATATTCTTAGCTCCTTTGTCATGGAATAATTGACTACTAGAGCTCATCAACGAATTTGGTAAAGTTGTAGAATATATAATTAATAAACAGAAATTTCTTGTGTTTCTATATACTAACAACTAAATATAAGAAAAAAATAAGGAAACCCATTTACCCTCACATCAAAAAGAATAAAATACCTAGGAATAAACCTACCTAAAGAGACAAAAGACTTAAAATTATAAGATGCTGATGAAAGAAACCAAAGATGACACAAACAGATGGGAAGATATACCATGCTCTTGGTTTGGAAATATCAGTATTATCAAAATGATTATACTACCCAAGGCAATCTATAGATTCAGTGCAATCCCTATCAAATTACCAATGACAGTTTTTGCAGAGCTAGAACAAAAAGTTTAAAATTTTGTATGGAAACACAAAAGACCTTGAATAGCCAAAGCAATCCTAAAAAAAAGAAAAATGGAGCTGGAGGAATCAGACTCCCAGACTTGGGACTTTACTAAAAGCTACAGTAATCAAAACAGTGTGTTACTGGCACAAAAACAGAAATACAGATTAGTGGAACAGGACAGAAAGCTCAGAAGTAAACTCACACACTTATGGTCAATTAATCTGACAAAGCAATGTTTTCTTAGACCATTCTCCCAAGATGAAAGAAATAAAAGCAAAAATAAGCAAATGGGACCTAGTCAAACTTAAAGTGTAAGAAGCCATCAACAAAATCAAAAGACAGTGCATGGAATGGGGGAATATATTTGCAAAGGATGTCACTGAAAAGGGGTTAATATCCAGAATATATAAATAGCTCATACAACTCAATATATATATTTAAACCCTATTTTAAAAAAATGGGCAAAAGACTTGAATAGAAATTTCTCCAAACAAGACATGCAGATGACCAAAATCACATGAAAAGATGCTTAACATCACTCATTAGTCCAGCAATGCAAACCAAAACCACAGTGATAGGTCATCTAACACTGCTTATTTACTGTTTGTATCATCAAAATGTCTACAAACAGTAAATGCTGGAGAGGGTATGTGGAAGAGGGGACCCTCCTAAACTGTTGGTAGGAATGTAAATTGGTGCAGTCACTATATAGAACAGTCTGGATGTTACCTCAGAAACTAAAAATAGAGCTACTATATGATCTAGCAATTTCACTCCTGGGCATATATATGGAAAAGATAAAAACTCTAATTCAGAAAGATACATGCACCCCAATAGTCATAGCAGCACTATTTACGGTAGCCAAGGCATGAAAACAACTCGTGCCCATCAACAAGTGAATGGATAAAGATATGGTACACATACACACACAAATGGAATATTACTCAGTAATAAAAGAAATATTGCCATTTGCAGCAACATGGATGGACCTAGAGTAAGCCAGAGAAAGACAAATCTTATATATATGCGGAAACTAAAAAGTAAAAAATAATACAAATAAATCTATAAACAAAACATAGACTCACAGACATAGAAAAACACTTATGGTTAACCAAAGGGGAAAGGCAGGAGGATAAATAAGGAGTTTAGGATTAACAGATACAAACTAAGTAAAATAGATAAGCAACAGATATTTACTGTATAGCACAGGGACCTATTTTCAATATCTTGTAATAACTGATACTAGGAAATAATCTGAGCAAATAATGTATATATTCTCTATAATCGAATCATTGCTGTACACCTGAAACTAACACAATATTGTAAAACAACTATACTTCATTACAAAAAAACTGTAAAAAAAAAAATAAAATAAAAATAAAAAATTTGAATTCCCGTCAGTGGTTAACGAATCTGACTAGGAACCATGAGGTTGCAGGTTTGATCCCTGGCCTTGCTCAGTGGATTAAGGATCTGGAGTTGCCGTGAGCTGTGGTGTAGTTTGCAGACATGGCTCGGATCCCGTGTTGCTGTGGCTGTGGTGAAGACTGGCAGCTACAGCTCCTGTTAGACCCCTAGCCTGGGAACCTCCATATGCCGTGGGTGCGGGCCTAGAAAAGGCAAAAAGACAATAAAAAAAATTAATGTAGAATAGAACTTAAGTAGTTCATAGAGGAAATTTGAAACATCAATTGCTTATGTTAGAAAAGATAAAAGATGTAAAAAAAAAAAGGCCTGAATTCTAGAAATGAGGGAAAGAGCAGCATCCTAAATGAAAAATAAGAAAGAAATAATAAAGACAAAAATAGTAGTCATTGTTACTATAGAAAAGAAATATTTGAAAAGAATACATGATATCAAAAGCTATTTTTTTTAAAGAGATTACTTGAATTTATAAAACCCTAGCTAGAAGACTGTATAAGAATGATAGAGGAAAAAAAAAGAGGAAAGTGGAGGGTAGGAAAGAGGAGAGAAAGAAGGAAGAGTGGGAAGAGAGAAGAAAGAAGATATGGAAGAGAGAGTGGAAAAGTGGAGTAGAAGAGAGGAAAAGAAAGAATGATAGAGAAAACACAAATTTCCAGTACCAGAAGTGAAAGTGGGGACATCATATTGATTATATGTCATTTAAAAATACAAAGTAATATTATTAGCAAGTTTATGCTAATAACTTTGACCACCTAGATGAAAGTGACATAGTTCTTGAGAGACACAAATACCAAAATTGAACCAAAAAGAAAATATGAATAGCCTCATATCACTAAAACACATTGAATGCATTATTTCAAATTGGTCCACAAAGAAAATCTCAGGTCCATATGGCTTCATTCATGAATTCTGTCAACATTGAAGAATGATATAATAGCCTACACAAACTCTTTCAGGAATAGAGAAGTAAATTCCCCAAGTAAATGTATCAGGCCCAGATTATCCTTACACCAAAACCAGAAGACATAAGTAAAATAAAATAAAAAAACTCATTAACATAAATGGAAAACATTTTGCTAACATATTAGCAAATTAAAGCCAGCAACACATTAAAAAAAGATTATAACTCAAAACCCATTGGAGTTTATCCTATGAATTCAGGATTGGTTTAAATGCGAAAATAAATTTTAATATCTTTTTAATAGAAGAAAACATGAAAACAACCCCAACAGAAAAACCATTTGACAAAATGCAACAGCTATTCATCAAATTAGAAATGAAAGGGAAGTTCTTCAACCTCAACCCCCTACTAATAGGGAAAGACAAGGATGTCAGCCCTACCTAACCAACTCATCATTATATAGGAGTTCAAACCAGTGCAATAAGAAAAGTGAGTGGAAAACCTTTCAAGTAAAGGGCAAGATATTAAGTAGCTTATGTTTTGTGGGCCATGTAGATTTTTTTGCAACTGCTCGACTCCTACCACTGCAACCTGAAAGCAGCCACAGACAATATTTATATGAATAGACAGGACTATGTTTCAGTAAAACTTAATTTATATAGACAAGAAGTGACCTTGATTTGGCCAGTGGGCTGTAGTTTGCTCATTTCTGCATTAAGGCAAAAATAAATAGGATAAATATTTGAATCAAAGGACACTCATTTTATTTGCTAAAACCTTGATTATTAATATAGAAAATCGTTTTGGAGTTACTGCTTTGGCACAATGTGTTAAGAATCTTACTGCAGCAGCTCAGGTCACTACGGAGCCATGAGTTCAATCCCTGGCCTTGCTCAGTGGGTTAAGGATACAACGTTACTGCGGCTATGGCATAGGTTGCAGCTACAGCTCAGATTCAATCCCTCGCCCAGGAACTTCCATATGCTGTAGGTGTGGCCATTAAAGAGAAGAAAATCTTGAAACTACAAGACCCTAGAACTAATAAAAAAAAAAAATCAACAGTGGTGCAAGATAAAAAGTCAATTTCCAGAAATCAGTTATATCTCAACATATTGGCAATGAACAACTATCAACTGAAATAAAAAATACAATTCTCTTTATAATAGCATAAAAATTCAGACTAAATTTGTGAAAGATATATAAGACATATATTGAAAGCTGTCACTTCCTCCTCCTCGAAACATTCTTCTTTAACTTCTCAAGAGCATAATGGTTACAAGAATAAGCTCTTTAGTCACACAGTTTGAATCCAGGCTCTGCCACTTACTAGTATGTAACCTTAGGCAAGCTAATTAACCTCTTTGTACTTCATTTTCTTTATCTGTTAAATGGAGATAATAATATCTCTCTACCTCTTAAGGTTGTCAGGAAAGATTTACTGTGCTAATACATATAAGGAGGCTTCTTGGCACATGATATGCCTTCAGTAAATAGTTGCCGTGATAATAATTACCATTATACAGTGTCTTGATATGTATGTGTGCATGGGCATGCATACATGTATTTATTCTTCTCTATCTCTTCTTGATCTCCTTCTCTAGGGCACAGTCTATGCGTACATTAAAGGCATGTGTTCCCTGTGATTATTTTCTTTACCCTCTTCTCACTCTATACTCTTTCTCAGGGTTATCTCATTTACTCAAATGACTTTATTATTTAATGACTGATGACTCTCAAATCTATATCCCTAGCACAAATATTTTTTCTAAGCTTCATATGCGTATATTTATTTACTTATTGAATATCTCCAATATGTGAAATACAGGTGCCTCCACATGAATATGTGTAATGCTGATCTCATCATCTCGTAATTCCAAATATGATTTACTTCCAGTTCTCTCAATCTCTGGAAATGTAACCAACACCCACCCAGTGTCCCAAGCCAGAAATCCAATAATCTTCCTTGAATTCTTCAACTTTTCTATATCTGCCAGTCAGTCATGCTGATATTAGGTACTGTTTTGGACATAGAAATATGTATAAAAATTGGGCCCTGATCCTAGGAACCTCAAAGCCTATTCAGTGATACAGATGTAATTTCAGTATAACTCAGTTAAGTACTATCCATAGTGTAGCATTCTATCATAGTCCCCCTTTCTTTCTCATATTAAATGGAATATCCATTCACACAGTTGCCCAGGATAAAAACCTGAGTCATCCTAAATTTAATTCCTCTATTTTTCTTAGCCCCATATACAAACCATTACCAAATCCTATCAATTCTGTCACCAAAAACTCATGTGGGAACCTTTCACTTCTCCCATCTCTCTGTCATCATTCTCATTCAGTGGTTGTCATTTGGAGCAATTCTGCTCCCCTCTGGGGGACATTTATCAGTATGTGGAGATATCGTTCATGGTTACAACTGAGGGAGAATTTATTGTTTTCTAATGCTCCTCAGTAGAGGTCAGGATTGCTGCTAAATACTCTGAAATGGAGAGTATAGCCTCCCATAAGGGGAAAAGAAGATCCGGCCAAAATATCAATAGTGCGTATTAGCTTAGATACTCTGTTCTAAAGCAAGCCAGGACTATCTCTCATTTCAACTACTGTGACTTCCTCCTAACCCGTTCTCCTCTATCCATTCTCCCTCTACCACCTGCATAGGCATCCATCAACCGATCTACCACATAGCAGACAAAGTGATCCTAAACACAGTTTTGACACGTCATATGCCTACTAAAAGTACCGGGGCTTTCCATTTACCACCACAAGCTGTTATCTTTACCATGCCTAGCACCATGTTTTGCATATGGCAATAAAAATGCTCAACAGTGTCTTGAGTGGATGAACAGAGTAATTAACTGGTCACTTTGAGTTCTTGTGGTTTGCTTATCTTTTTGCATGTTCTCAGTAAAACAGAGCTAACCAACGAATCTGGAAAGCTGACATAAAATAAATGTACAATCTATTAGCTGAATGGTTTTCTTAATTACTTAATTACTAGGTGACAGAAATCAGATACCACCTCTCCTTTCCCTGCCTACCAACTAAGTACTCTGTGATAGACACTGAAATATTGGAGGAAAGAGCAGAGAAACTTTGAAATACTGTAATCAGAGTTACTTTACTTTATCTCAAAGGACTGTCTGTCTTTCTCCTTTGTTCTTATTTTTTTAACTTTTAAAAAGCTAAGGTATAGTTGATGTGCAACATTACAAAAGTTTCAGGTGTGCAACATAGTGATTCACAATAGGTGGAGCTTATACTCCACATAGTTATTATAAAATATTGGCTATAGTCTCTGTGCTGTACAATTTATCCTTATAGATCATTTTATTCATAATATTTTGTACCTCTTAATTCTACCCCTATCTTTCTCCCCCCATCCTTTCCCCACTTGTATTTTTCTATATAGTTTATCCTTCTGCTAATATTTCTATATGATCTTATCCTTCTTATGCTTTATTGAAGTTATACCAAATAACATCATATTGCTTCTTTTAATAAAGTCTTTTTAATAAGGCATTGTACTATTGAGAAACTTTGAGAGAAGTTATTTACCTCAGTGTTTCCAAATAGAAACCATTGATGAGTAACAGTGTCAGGAATATAGAGGAGATGAAAGTATGCTGCTATGCTAGTTTTGTGGGCTGTAAAGTTTGGAAGGGATTCCCTTGCCCTTAGTTAATCTTTTAAATTTGGAAAACAACTTCCATTTACTTCCACTCTCCTGAATATTAAACTCTAATAACCTGGTCGAATACATAGTTGAGATGGACAAAAATTTGTAACCTGTTGTAGCTTTCCCTACTTTCTTTGGGCAGGTCAATTCACTTTTAAGTTTCGGTTTCTGTACTTGTAAAAGGACATTGTCACCACAGAAGATTCTAGCTTAAATTCTATTATTATCTTGTTTTGACAAACTTTCACCATTTCTCCTTCTCCTGATATGGAGTTGTGATACATACCACATCATTTGACACATAGTAGGCAAAGATCTTCTGCAGAAGCTGGTGGTAAAATATCAAGAGTATTACTCTACTTAATGTAGCAGGTGTAAGCATATGTGTATGTGTGTATATTTTTTGTGCTGCTTTCCATTTTTGAGAAAGAAGCTCAAAGTAATGGATTTTTTTGCCTATCTCTCCAACCTTCTATCTATTCTTTTGTTTGCTTAGAAACTTTGTGGTTAGGAACAGTATAGAAAGATTTTATTAAATACTACTTTTAATATAAACCTATCAAATACATTGCCCCTGATTAAGATGGCATTGGGAAGCCTCGTTTGATACTTAATCTTCAGCAGGCTGGATTTTCTCCACTCAGGTAGCTGCCTCTCTCCTCCCAGTCCTGGACTGGTGGTACAGAGAAGTTGCCCACATGATTCTATTATTTGTCTCACATCTAGTTGTTCCCTTATATGAAACACTTCCAATTTAAACAATAATATATTGCTTTAACATGGAAGATAGGCATTTAGATTTCAATTAAATCCGTCATAATTTACTGTATTTCTTTGAACCCACCATTGTTCTTTAATAAATAAGAATATGAAGCTCACAGTTTTAAAATACATGACTCAGAGGGGATGGTGAACTAAACTGCTTATAAAACTTCTCTTTATCCTTGAGTTAAGAAGAAAGATATTTAGAAAGAGGAAGTTATGGGACTTAATTTTATATATGACACCATCCTAGAAGTTGTATAAGCCCTATTCTCAAGTAAAAGGGGATATTCAAAACTGTAATAGAGGCAGCAAAATATTTTCTTGTAGGATTGCTTACTGAAACTTTATTGATAATTACAGATTTTATTTTTGTAATTACTAGATATATTTGTCAACCTACTACTTCATAAATATGACACATTTAAGAAGTAAATCATAAAAAGTGTCATCTTTGTATGCCAACACTAGCAGCATACTATCTTAACAGTAGGGTATTTATCTTTTAATTTTGAAAGCTATCAAAATATTCTCATTCTGCAATTGCTTTTAATTGACAAAGTTTTATGATAATGTTATCTTCCTCTTTTAAAGCATCCTCCATTATATCAATAAAGATGCTATAATCGAAATTCAAAATGTCAAAATTTTGCTGGTTTGACTAAGCAAAGTTAATTGTTGTGTTTGGGGGAAAAAAGAGTAATCAGTTTGAAGACCATTTGAAAAGATGCTTTACAATCTTAAAGTAACTAGCACAAATACCTTAGTAGCACACATACATATTATGGTTTTTACCCCTTTGAAATTTTTCTGTATTGCTTGGAGACTTGATTATGCCATCTGAGAACTATAGCAAGAAATATTAAAGGGATGAGGAAAGTATTGTTACATTGTTGGTAGAAGTCCATCTGATAAGCTCATAATAAGTCCATAATCATAATGTGAAAAAGAAGAAAGATAATCTATTGAGTGACTATTGCTAATGAAGCCCCACCTCTCTCATTTACAAAGTTCTACTAATTTATGACAAATACAGTTACCTAATTTAAGGGTAACTGTTTATTTTCCATGTGAGTGGGACAGCTGAATATTCTTGCACACTTTTATAATTAACAATTACAATTCATTTTGGACTTTTTAAAATTAGACAAAATTAAACATTTTGCTTTCTTTCTCTCCCCTCTTTCCCACCTGGCTCTTCCTTTCTATTTCTCTTCCTGTCATTCTCATCTCATCTACATTTTCCTTCTCTCTTTCTCTCTCTCCATTTCTCACACTTGCTCTCCCCCAGTACAGCTCTATCCCTCAGATAGATAGATAATGTTGATAAAAAAAATATATATAATTACGTACTCTACACTCATTATTTCACATATATATTTGTACGTATTGTTGACCTTTGAACAACTCAAGGGGTTGGGGCACCAATCCCCTGTGCAGTCAAAAATCTTCATATAACTTTTGACTCCCCTAAAACTTAATAACTAATAGCCTACGGTTGACTGGAAACCTTACTGATAACATAAAGAGTCAATTAATGCATATTTTATATGTTATATGTATTATATATTCTTATAGTAGAGTAAGCAAGAGAAAAGAAAATGTTAAGAAAATCATAAGAGAAAATGCAAAAACATTCTGTACTGCCTTTATCAATACCATAAGTTTGTGTTGTTTGTTCACAGGATGAATCATCTGTTAGTACATACATCAATATTGTCTTATATGATACAAAACACCTTAGATGTTATACATATTGCTAACACTATACATCAAAAATGAAAAGATAATATGAAAAATTATATTTATTTACGGGTATAATGATTCATACATTGATAACAAGCATTAATATGACTGCTTTATGGTAGCCCAGTATAATCCATATGATAGCTTATTCACTAATGAATGAATCCTTAGAACATTTTATCAGTAATATTCATAATTCAGTAGTCAACATTGTTACACTTAAATACTTAACCTGTGTTGATGGGCAAATACACAATTTTGCCAATTACAAGAGAGAGGGGCATATTGTATAGTAATTCTTTGAAAGCAAAGTTATAAAACAGAAAACACATTATTGATTATATGAAATATCACTCACCTTATGCCTATGTAAGCATAGATGCCATTTCAATACAAGTCTTGCATACAGTCTTCTACTTTATGCATACTTAAGCCATGAAGATGACACAAAAATGTTTTACAGTTCTTGTCATGTGATTATTAGATTTTTATTAGATTTTTCACATTAGCATACATACACAATAGATAAGTTTATTAACTGTACAGCATGATGGTTGTTTACCATTCATTAAGTGGAAGTGGACCATCACAAAAGTCTTCATCCTTGTCATCTTCACGTTGAGTAGGTCGAGGAGGAAAAGGAGGAGGAGGGCGTGGTCTTACTGTCTCAGAAGTGGCAGAGATGGAAGAGAAGGAAGGGGGAGGCCAGAGAGGCAGACACACTGGGTGTACTTTATGGAAATGCATCATAATTTCTGTCTGACTTTTTGCTTTTTCATTTTTCTCAAGATGTTTGTATATAGTACCAATCCTTCTTCCACTGTTGATCTCAGGGCCTGTATCATAGAAAGATCCATGTCAGAAGAAATCAAAGGCATCCAAATAGGAGGAGAAGAGGTAAAACTGTCACTGTATGCAGACGACATGATACTATATATAGAAAACCCCAAAGACTCAACTCCAAAATTACTTGAACTGATCAACAAATTTAGCAAAGTAGCAGGATATAAGGTTAATCTTCAGAAATCAATCGCATTTCTATATACTAACGATGAAAT
>PVHT021183598.1:1928916-1945381 GCA_004024745.2 Catagonus wagneri
AAAAAAAAAAAAAAAAACTCTTTAGGAAGATATCCTTTCCTCCTCCACAATTTTCTTTATGCCATATTGTAACTCCTCTGCTTCCTCTTGGTTGGCAGAAGACGCTTCTCCTGTTATGTTGATATTTTTTTAAGCCAACCCCTTTCTAACTAAAACCATCAAACCATCATTTGCTGGCATTCAGTTCTTCAGCTTTACATTCTTTGTTTACCTTTTGCTTAAGTTGTCATATAATGACTTCGCTTTTTCTCAAATCATAGGCATTCCTTTCTTTTAGCAATCCTACACCTACATAAAAATTGCATTTTCAAGGCAAGAAGATATTTCACAAAAAAAGTGCAAGATTTTCCTGCCTGCTGGTATAGCTGAAAAGCAACGACTTCATGAGTTTCTTTTTCTTTTTTTCACTATGGTCCTTATGCCAGATATTTTATCTGGAAATGGTGAGCAACCATATTGTAGATCTCAGTCTATGGCATATTTATCTTTTCCTTGTAATGTCATGACTTTTCTCTGCTTCTTGGGAACACTTCCAGCATCGCTAGGGGCACTTGGTGTTATTCAAGGTTTACATTATTTCACTAAATACGTTGAAAAAATACTCAAAAACTACAAGTGATCACTTTTTACTGCAATTTACAATTTAATGTAGAAAGGAATTGCTCAGGCAGAGAGTTTATGAGCACCACACAAGCATTTTAAGTGGATACTCGGAACACTTGAGCTCACTGCAACAGCAACAGGAGGCATCTATGAAATTATTACAGTAGTACAGTGTGTACCACAGTTAATTTTATGCAGTTATGATTTAATACTGCGGCTTTATATTTGTTTACATTTCTCAACTGTGAATTGTTCTATGTATGATCTGTGTGTAAGTTTTGAAACATTTGAGCTTTAATAACAGATGTGGGTATATTTTACCATAGTAAATGATAAAATAGACATATCTGCATATGGTTGATACATTCATGACATAACTAATTTAAAAAAATTTGTTTTGATATTTCCAGGCCATGTGGTTCACCTGCAAGTTGTTTCAAGTTGTTGCAAATCTACAAAACATTTTCCAATGTATTTATTGGAAAAAACTGAGTATAAGGGGACCTACACAGTTCAAACCCACATTGTTCAAAGGCCAACTATATATTGTGAATAGTTAGATAATATAAAAAAGGCTTTAATGCCTTTCACCTATATGAATTATTTTCCCTCCACTAAATTTTAAGTATCTTCACATTAGGGGCTAGGTCCTTGGTTAAAAAAAAATTTAAGGCAGAAAACTTTAATAATATCTGATGTAGACACAAATATAAATATGACTCTGGTTTAAAAAAGCCACTTTAAGTTAATTGAAATGACTATTTCTTATCTCTTTGAGCATTTCAAAACTACTTTTTTCCATGTCTTTGACATACTTACAAATGTCTGTTTCCTAGTATGAGAATTCTTCTGGGTTGTCTCCCCTGAATCTAATGGCATCCCCCACCCACCACCATATGCATTGCATTTTAAAAATTGAGATTTTTTTTTCTTCCTCTTTTTAGGGCCACACATGTGGCATATGGAGGTTCCCAGGCTAGGGGTCCAGTCAGAGCTGCAGCTGTCAGCCTACACCACAGCCACAACAACGTGGGATTCCAGCCACAGTTGCAGCCTATGCCCCCAGTTGTGGCAACACCAGCTCCTTAACCCACTGAGGGAGGCCAGGGATTGAACCCACATGCTAATGGGTACTAGTAATGTTCTTAACCTGCTTAGCCACAATGGGAACACATGAAAAAAATCCTGAGTTCTTTAGTGGGAGTTGTTTTCTGTTAGAGTCTTGCCTGCCTTGGTTACAGAGACAAGTTATGAGTCAGTTTCATATTTGCTTCTTGGTGCCTCAGTGGATTTCACTTGTTATGGACTAGTTTTAATGCATAATTTATAGTCTTGGCGTGATCATATTTCTGGATAACGAGTGTTTGGATCTCATTGTTTGTCTATAGGAAAGGTCTATGATTCTGACTTCTAACAATCTGCAGCTTCTTCTCTTCACCTAAGGCCCAGCTGGCTGAACATTTCTGGCCTGCATGTCACAGGGAAGCCCTAATTAGCTCAAGGCTTTGTGCGGAGACCTCAGTTCCAGGATCCCACACACAGGACCAACAGCCTCTATAGCAGTCTGTGTTTTGGTGGTGGTGGGGAAGTCAAAATCTCAACCCTGTACTTAAAAGAATCTCTGTAACCTGATATAGTCTTTACTTAAGTTAGTATCAGCACTTTGGAATCAGCACCCTGACTTTAATTATTTTTTCTTTTTTTCCCCAGTGCTCAGATGTTTTATTTTCCTTCCAGTCCTATTGATGGTTATTTATATAATAGTTCTGTATTCCTCTGTCTTCTCAAGGTTATCCTAGGGGTCAGTTTCTACACCAGCTCAGTGTGCTATGTTGCTTGGAACTCAAATCTATTAACCTGAGATGTTTAGCAGAGATTCCAGAGTACCTGTGAGTAGGTAGGAAAGGCTACTCAAGGAATAAAAAGAGTCTAGCTCTGGGAGTTTATTCCTTATTTTGATTTTGAAAATCAAATTCAAGATGAGCCAGTCTCATAAAGCAAAGATTATTTTATTTGCCTTATCAGAGAAAGGCATTTCAGTAATACACATTCTAATATGCTTACTAAATCCTCAAAATAATGCTTTGATCCTTTAATTCAAAAACTTTCAAAGCATTTTTTTGCACACGAATAATATTCTACCCTTTCATAGGGAGGAAAAGACATCTCATTCTCACAGCTTATGCCCATAAAGCAGAATAATTATCCTGAATACCAAATGCATAGTTGCACAATATCTAGTGATTTTTTTTGTCACTTGAACTACTAGATGAACTCAATTTCTTGCTTGCCATTCCCATTTTTTTCATTTTATAAAAAAATTATGGTTGATTTACAATATTGAGCCAATTTCTGTTGTAGAGCAAAGTGACTCACTTTATATATACTTTTTTTTATGTGCTTTTACATCATGTCTATCCCAGGATATGGGATATAGTTCCCTATGCTATGCTATAAGACCTTGTTGTTTATTCATTCTAAATGTAATAGTTTGCATCTACTAACTCCAAACCTCTAGTCCATCCCACTCTCTTGCCATTGCTATTTGAATATTTAGTTAGTATAAGCAAAATATCCAAATTGTTGGAGAGAAGGTGGAATAACCATGATAGAACTATAAAGAAATATATTTTATTATAAAAATTTTCTAGAGTTCCTATTGTGGCACAGCAGAGACGAATCCAACTAGGAACCATGAGATTGTGGGTTCTATCCCTGGCCTCGTTCAGTGGGTTAAGGATCCAGCGTTGCTGTGAGCTGTGCTGTAGGTTGCAGACGTGGCTGGGATCTGATGTGGCTGTGGCTGGCCAAGCAGCTCCGATTCGACCCCTAGCCTGGGAACCTCCATATGCTGTGCGTGTGGCCATAAAAAAAAAAAAAAAAAAAACAAATTCTAATACCAGACATAACCAATGTATTTATCATTTATATTCTATTTAGAGAGCTATAATAGGAGATGTATATCCTTTATCAATAGACACATACCTGCATAGTAATCCTTTTTACATGAAGGTAACAACTCTTAACATTTTGCTGTTTTTGTACATACACATTGGCCTTCAGAGATACATGTGCTGAAAAACATATCAATCCAGATGTAGATGCCTGCATAATGCATACATATATTACAGAAGTAATGACCATATTGTCTGTCTTAGTCCATTCAGGCTGCCACAGCAATATACCATAAACCGTGTGGCTTAAACAAGAGAAACTTACTTTCTCACAGTTCTTAAGGATGGAAAGTTCAAAATGAAGGTTCCAGTAGGATTTGGTTTCTGGTGAGGCTCTCTTATTGGCTTGCAGAAGGCCACCTTTTCACAGGGACCTCACATGGCAGAGAAAGACAACTCTAGTGTCTCTTCCCCTTCTTATAGAGGGACGAGCTCTATTGGATGAGGGTTCTACCCTTATTACTACATTTAACCCCAGTCACCTTAGAGGCCCTATATCCAGTTTAGTCACATAGGGGGTTATAATTTCAATATATGAATGGTGGGGTCAAAATTCAGTCTACAACACAGATAAAAATAAAAGTAATTCTGTTTATGCTATTAACATACAAACATTTTGTTATTTTTCATTTTTACATTTGAGTTCTTTTCTATAATAATGAACTCTTTGAAACTTATAGAAGGACATAGATAATAGTAAAATGAACACTCATATTCCTCCCTCCCAGCTTTGGTAAGTATTTGCATTTGGCTATCATTGCCTAAATTGGTTTGCTTTGTTTTGTTTTATTACTTGGAAATAAAATGTTACTGATTAAGCTGAAGCCTTCTTGTGTAATTGTCTCTGGCACATTAATCCCCCTTCCCCTCCAGAGAGAACCATAGTCTTTACCTTGGTGATTATTATTCTCTGCATTTTCAATAGTTTTTTCCACATAGCTAGTTACATATTAAAATTTAATGCTATTTTGCATGGTTTAAAATTTAATTTAAGTCTATTATACATATTCAGAGCTTATAATTTTTACTAACATTATGCTTTAGGGGTTTACTCAGTTTACTATGCATTAAAGTACTTTATTATTAGCACTTTGTAATGGAAGGCCATAGCACAGTTAGTTCATCCATCCATGATAGTGGCTGGGGTTTTAGAAGAATTGGGGAGATAGTACCCTTTGACCAATAACTTTCAGTTGTATAATGAATAAGTTCTGAGAATCTCATGTACAGCATGGTGACTGTAGTTAACATTACTGTATTATATACTTTAAAGGTGTTATGAGAGTAGATATTAATGTCCACACCATATACACAAAAATGGTAACTAAAGTGAGGTTTTGGAAGTATTAACCAATCCTATGGTGATAATTTACAATATATGAGTATCAAATCATCATGTTGTATACCTTAAACCTATACAGTGTTAATTAGATCTCAATCTGGAAAGGGGGAAAACAAATATTGAAATTTTCTGGTAAAAATCATGAAAGGGGAGGAGAACAGACTGATGTAGAAATAGAGTTAGTTGTAAGGCAACACAGATGAGCAACTTTGAGGGAACATATGGATTAGAATCATTAATGTTAGAAGTGTAATTACATTTATACTCACAAAATAGATGGGTAGCTGGATAATGACAAATTTTTTGGCCTAATTTTGCCAATGAATGACATTTTAGACCTTGACATTTTGTAACAAAACTGAAGTTCTTTTTCTCTAATTAGGAGTCTGGGTCCTAATACGGTCCCTTACATTGTCCTCTGCTAGTGACAACGTATCTTCACACATTGAGCAGTGTTGATAAAGAAAAGATCCTGGTTCGCTGAAACCTGGGAATGCATCCCACATCTGGTTTTGATGTAACTGTTCCCTTTTGACTTTATTCTATTAGGAAAGAAAAATAAGTAACATGGCTTTTGTCAGCTTTAAATTAATCCAGGCTCAGGTCATGATTCCCATCTTTGCTCCATAGCTTGTGGTGAAAACTTATAAAAATTTCAAGATAATTACTTTCAGTACCGTTTCCTAAAGCCTGGAGATTTCCCAATATCCATTCTAAAATCATGATTCATGATGTCCTGAGAAGAGCTTATAGGTAACCTTTTCTCTGACAGATTTCCCATTATCTCCTGAGCAGACAAGTCTGTCATTTTATTACAGTTTCTCCCTTTAGTCATATTTAGACAAGTTAACTCCTGGCATAATGATAAAATGTTGCTTGTGATTTTACATTTTTCACAAGTGGCGTTGCATCTAATGTTCATAAACCTTCCTTCAATGGTTTGATAGTTTAGATGGTTGTTAAACCAGTGAGTAAGCAATACATTTCCCCCAAAGCTACGCAAAGAAAGTGTACCCCAGTTTGTAGTATGTGTGTGCATGTGTGTAAAGTTAAAGCAGAGTATCTGTGTATTTCTTCCATTCTCACTCTGCCTAAAGGTTTATCAGTTTTGTTGATCTCTAAAAATCAGCTTTTGGTTTCACTGATTTTTCTCTACTGCTTTTCTATTTTCTATTTTATTATTTTAGTTTTGATAATTATCGTTTCCTTTCATCTGATTATTTTTGGTTCACTTTGCTCTTATTTTGTAAGGTGAAAGTTCTGAACCTTTCTTCTTTTCTAGAATCAGAATTAATGCCATAAATTGCTCCATAACTGTTGCTTTAGCAGCACCCCATAAAACCAAATAAGTTGTTTTCATTTTGCTTCATTTCCTTTTATTTTTTACCTTTTAAAATATAATTAATTTACAAGGCTGTTTACCTATTTTATATATAGTAGTGTGTGTATGTTAATCCCCAACTCCTAATTGATCTCCTCCCCCATCCCCTGCTATCCTTTCTGGTAACCATAAGCTTGTTGTCTATGTCTGTGAGTCTATTTCTGTTTTGTAAATAAGTTCCTTTACGTAATATTTTAGATTCCACGTATAAGTGATATCATAAGATATTTGTCTTCCTCTTTCTGACTTCACTTAGTATGATAATCTTTTGATCATTGCTGAAAATGGCATTATTTCTTGTTTTTTTATGGCTGAATAATATTCCATCGTGTATATATACACTATGTCTTCTTTATCCATTCATCTGTCAGTGGCCACTTAGGTTGCCTCCATGTCTTAGCTATTGTAAATAGTGCTTCTGTGAACATTGGTCTGCATAAATCCTTTTGAATTAGAGTTTTCTCCAGTTGTATGCCCAGGAGTGGGATTACAGGGTAATATGGTAACTCTATTTTTAGTTTAGTTTTTTTTTTTTTTTTTTTTTTAAGGAACCTCCATACTGTTCTCCACAGTGGCTGCAGAAATTTACATTCCCACTAATAGTATAGGAGGGTTCTTTTTCCCCACACCTTCTCTAGCATTCATCATTTGTAGAGTTTTGGATGATGTCCATTCTGATTGGTATGAGGTGATACCTTAATGTAGGTTTGATTTGCATTTCTCTAATAATTGGCAATATTGAGCCTCTTTTCATGTGCCTGTTGGTCATCTGTATGTCTTGTTTGGAGGAACTTCTGTTTAGGGTCCTGTCCATTTTTTGATTGGGTTGTTAGTTTTTTACTGTTAAGCTGCATGAGATGTTGGTATATTTTAGAAATTAATCCTTGTCTGTCACATCATTTACAAATATTTTTGTCCATTTCAAAGGTTGTCTTCATTTTTCTGATGGTTTTCTTTGGTGTACAAAACTTTTAAGTTTAATTAGGCCTTATTCGTTTATTTTTGCTTCTATTTCTTTTGCTTTAGAGACCAATCCAAGAAAATATTGCTATAATTTGTGTCAAAGAGTGTTTCACCTATGTTTTCTTCTAGGAGTTTTATGGTTTCAAGTGTTACACTTAGGTTTTTAATTCATTTTGGGTTTATTTTTCTGTGTGGTGTTAGAGAATGTTCTAATTTCATTCTGTTAGCTGTAGCTCTCCAGTTTTTCCAGCACCAATTGTCGAAGAGCCTGTCTTCTCCATTGTATATTCTTGCCTCCTTTGTCATAGATTAATTGACCATAAGTGCATTGGTTCATTTCTGGGCTATCTGGTTCCATGATCTATGTGTCTGTTTTTGTGCCATTACCATACTTTTTTGATTACTATATATTTGTAGTATAGTATGAAATTAGGGAGTGTGATTCCTTCAGTTCTGTTCTTAAGTTTCTTTTGGCTCTTTGGGGTCTTTTGTTTTTCCATACAAATTTAAATTTTTTTGTTTCTAGTTTTGTGAAAAATGCCATTGGTAATTTGATAAGGATTGTATTGACTCTGGAGATTTCTTTAGATAATATAGTCATTTTAACAATATTGGTTCTCCCAATCCAAGAACATGGTATATCTTTGCACTTATTTGTGTCAATGATTTCCTTCATCAGTGTCTTCTAGTTCTCAAAGTAGAGGTTCCTTCATTTCTAGTTACATTCTACTTTGAGTTTTGATGTTTTCTTTGGCCCATGGTTTATTTAGAAGTATATTCTTTATTTTCCAACATTTCGTGATTTTTCAAGACATCTTCCTTTTATGATTTCTAATTTAATTCAGTTGGGAGGATACAATGTAAAATGAGTGTATATTTTACCTATGGACACATAGGTTGTTTCCATGTCTTGGCTATTGTGAATAATGCTTCACTGAACACTTCAAGATAGTGATATGACTTCAAGATAGTGATTTTAACACATATCTCCTAAGATAAGGACATTCTCTGAAATAATCAAAATACCATCATCACACATAAGGCACTTAATGTTGTCTAATTATATCATAAAATTGTCTATATACTGGGGAGTCTACATGAAGGTAATTGCAGGCATTCTTTGTAAACTTTATTGTTTCTGATGTTTAACATTATATTTTAGGATAATTTTAAATTATGTATAAGTTTATCCAAAACAAAGTCCTCTGTCATACCACCCTCTCCTGGCCTCCAGTCCTCCCAACTACTTCCTGGCAGTAACCACTGTTAAGAGCTTTGAGTACATCTATTAAATATTTAAACATAGTTGGAAATAGAATAAATTTAGCTTACAGAAAAAGACTGATTCTTTTACATTTTTTTTTATTTGGTAACTTTGCTAGTAATTATATTCCCATGGATTTGCTATAGACATCCAATCATATCATCTACAAACAAAGGCTATGTTTCTATTATTCATGTATTTTCTATTTTATTGGCTTAATGTATCAGCTAGGCCTTCCATTATATTATGAAATGGCCCCCCACTTTTTTTAGGGCAGCTCCTGTGGCATATGGAGTTTCCCAGGCTAGGGGCTGAATTGGAGATGCAGCTGCTGGCTTACACCACAGCCATGGCAATGAGGGATCTGTGCTGCATCTGCAACTTACACTACAGCTTGTGGCAATACCACATCCTTAACCCACTGAGGGAGGCCAGGGATCGAACCTACATCCTCATGGATACTAGTTAGGTTCATTACCACTGAGCCACAATGGGAACCCCTCAGCCCCTTTCTAACTAGGAGAATGTGTGTTGTTAGGAGTGAAGAAATCTGATGTCTGAATTAGGTCCAATTGCCATCAGCTGCCATCTACCCAAATTGTAGAGGGAACTTCAGAATAACCAGGTTTTGAAAGGATTGCTTGCCACAGAAGCATCCAATTATTTCTATAAACTTTAAAAAGGAAGCATAGACTCCCTTTAAAAAAAAAATAACTTTTCCACCACTTTGCAATGCCTCACACACCTACATAAGTGTAAGAACCAGAGGAAGAACCATTAGGGGGAACCAGAAGTGTACGCTGTGGGGTGGAGTTTATTGCTCTTTGGCTTATGGTGACAAAGTAATAAATAATGTTTTTGAGATAAATGAAATAAAGTACAGATTCAATTTTGACCTTTTAAAGTTTTCAATTCTTAGTTTTCTGAAAGCTGTATTTATTATATCCTTAGAAAAATTATTTTAATAGTTTTTCATTAAAGCTTTAACAGTCCTACTTTTCAAAGTATAGCTATACATTCCCTCCTCTGTGTTTCCATAGCTTTATGTTGATGTCTTATTAGAGTAGGATCTGAATAGATATTTAAGCAACTTTATTTTTAAGGAATAACATTTAAGTAGCATTTATTAACTTTTAGCTTACAAGCAATTTCTTAATATTTCCTTAGACACAATATTTAATAGAGTTTTTCAATAATCATTGGTCCAGGAAAGGAATATCTGGGTGATATAAAGATGATTTTATTTACTTCTTTATTCACATGTGATGTTTGTAGTTTACTCTGGACATCTGTCATTTAGAGCCTTCTTATTCTTATGACTCACAAGTGCACAGTGTTGATCTTGACCTTACCTGTAATTATTAAATCTTTCCTTCTCACATATATCAAACTTGGATATCCCATCTTTGTCTGAAACAGCAGATAAATTGCAAAAACTCTTTTATCATCCCGTCTTAGTCTTTTCTAATTCCCCTATTTACAGAATATTTAAGTAAAACAGTATAATCCTTTCATTTTATAGAATGAGAAACAAAGCTCAGAATTAATGTGACTTGTCTTATTCTAATTAAATGTGTAAACCTAAACATTTAATGTCTTAGACCTTTCTCTTTATCCTTGAATTCAACAGTCCATTCATCATGAATCTAAACTGTTATTAAGTCTTACTGATTATTAATGGAATCATTTTTGCATCATCTTTTTTTCTTTATCTCAGTTACTACTACCATCACCCTAATCTAGGTTTCTCATTTCCTTATATCTGAAGAAATGCAATAGTTCTTAACTAATTACTTTGCCAACAATTTCTTATCTATTTATCTCCCCATTCCCCAAAACACAGATATCAAGGATTATTTTTCTGGAATATTACTCTTAATTCTTCACCTTGGCTTTAAGTAATCTATAATAGCTGAAAATAAAATTAAATTTCCTCATTTTACCATTTAAGATTAATTCCACTTTGCTAGGTTGGTCTTCCATGGCCCACTCAGTCTTAGTTTCTGGTCTTCTCCAATCTATACCCCTTAATCTTAGAAACAACATCTGCTAATTCCCCAGTACCTGTCACATTTATTCTTCCTTTTGCCTCTTGTCAACTGCTATCTCCTTAACTGAAAATACTCTTTCCATCTTTCCAAAGGTTATCATCTCAGGTTCTACACATTTCCATGGAGTCCCCCCCCCCTTTCTGGTCAACCCATAAACTTTATCTAAAACACTTTTGTTATTTCACTATATCCAACTTGGTACTTATTTAAATGCTATCCAGTATTGATCACTTTTCAGTTAGCCCATGTCAGCCTTATCTACACTCAGTATAAAAGATCAAAGCTTTTACATCTGCCTTAGCACTCTCATGGCATTAAATAGTAAAGTTCCAGAAACACTAACTGCCCCAGTCATATTTGTTTCAGATGCCCAGGCATGATAAATGATATAGACAGTTTATGAAGGTTTTCTTTCTCTGCAGTATGGCATACTGACGGGAAAAATTTGGAAAGCATCTTAGAAAAATAAATAGAAATATAAGTTCAGACATGTACTCCATAAATAAACCCCTATGAAAATATTTGCTGCTTATTTTTATGTCTAGTTTTCCTAATAAAGGTAGGAATAAGATTGTAAATTGGAAAGTAATAACCTTATGAGATAAGTAAAATATTTAAATTACTCAGCACTCAGTAATTTAGATTACTAGAGTGTACTCAATAGTTTATTCTTTGTCCTCATGTGAAGCAAATAAAGAAACATTAATAGCTGTTATACGTTTTTCCAGATCTGTGTATACTTAACGTGCACTCTACAGTGTACTGCTTTTCTCCTTGTATTTAGTACCAGATTTTTGATATCATGCAATGCATCATTTTCTGATTTTTATCTTTTCTGAGAAGCTTGATAGGCTTCTTGGTTTCTGATATTTAGCCCATTTTGCACAGTTTAAGTTGATGTTGCTGCTCCTTTGAGGTACCAGTGCCCTTTTATGATATTCAAACGCTTCATTTTTATTTTATTGTCCTGAACTCATGCTAAAATTGTGTTTATTGTATCTTTTGGCACTCTGGAATGTTTTGGAGATAAAGAATGTCTTTTTAGATTTCCACTGAGTCTTTCTAAAAAGTTTTCTCTTATATAGTAATCCTTCTTTTGGATTGCTTGGAAAGGATTTATAGTGCATTGTTTGAACAGAATAAATATGAGAGTCTTGTCCTTTGCAAGTCAACTTAATCCATATGAAACTGGCATTTTTGTGCAACTCATAAAATATCTGTTGATGTATATATATCCCTTTAGAGCTAAGGTACTGGCCACTTTTTGTCAATTATCTTGAGGATTTGAAACAAAAATATGAAATAGTTTCTGCTTTTGCATTAAAATATATTCCTAAAACATATTTTCTTCCACTTTTGTCTCAAAGATGTTAAATACATATTCATTTAAGAAAATATGCTATTGAACAATGTATAAAGGCATTTTTCAAGGCTTTTTCACTCAAGAGCCTCCTGGACCTCTGCAGCTGCATAAAAATATCTGAGGAACTATTAAGGTTCTGAAAATGTGATTTCCCCTAAAATACTGGTGCATCAAAATATAACCAAATCCTAAATGTATGGATCTGATTCAAAGTAATATTTGTGGCCAGCATTGATTTTACATGCACTGAAAGTCTCTAACCCAAAATAGACCATCAAAAGTGCCTTGCTGACACTCTAAATTTGCCTCATCCTACAGTTACTAAGAATTAGAAGCAGCACAAGAAAATGCTGACAAGTTTTTTTTTTTTTTGCATATTTGGCTGCCTTCAAGTAAAATCTGCTGAAAGATCTCCCCAAGCCAAGTGTTAGCTATAAGCTTTAAACGTGTGAGAAATTATCTTATATTTAATAGAGAAAAATATATTGGATGAAGTCTTGCCTCTGAATTACGTACCGCCATCACAGTTTCTCAGAGTTCCAATTGATGTGTTTATATTGATTTAATTTTAATCAAATTTAATTATAGAAAGTGGTAGAATTGATGGAGGAGTCTGTTCCAATCTAGAGTTTCTGGATATTTTCCTCATTTTCCTTTCCTAGTAATTCAGTCATGTCTTCAAACTTTGAATGTATCAAAAAAAAAAGGCAAGAGAAAGAAAAGTAGTAATCCTAAAAAGTCAGTTTGTTAATTTCTTTTAACACCATTCATTTTGGTTTATGTACAAAATTTTATATAATTTTTTAGTAACTTATTTATTGAGATATCTTTACAAATATGACTTAGCTATAAGTCACAGTTTTACTTTGTATTTGTGAACTAAATATAAGCCTCCTCTTTCCTGAACAAGCCCAGGACACGTTTGCAGGAACTCAGGAAGCTGAGTTGGTTTTTACATGTATAACTCATTGATTGATTGGATCATATTAATTAAATCAGGAACTTTAATTTTAGGAGATAGTAATCTGTACAGTAGCCTCAGAAACTACTCAATTTACATTTGCAGTTGTACATTTCAATTAATTGTGCTTCAGAAAAGAAGTAGAAAGGACATTTTGCTAAGTTGGGTTCATACAAGGCATCAAGTCCTCTGTCTTTGGCATAGAAGTACTCCATGAATGTTTGAGTTCCAGGTGATATTCAGTGAAGGAGGATCTTCTCTGTAGAAGTATTATTGTGCTATTCAGGAAGCTTTTAAAACATGCTTTGTTCATTTTACAGCAAACTGTATTTTTAAAAGAGAAATATAAGAGTGACTCTTAGTAGCAGCCAGATAGATGTACATGGTGATTGAAGCTTCCTGGAAAGTGAAGAAGTGGATAAGCAATAGCATAAAGACAAGGTGTCATCGGATATGAAAGAATTAGCAGGAATAAAAGCAGATGGAATTAGGATGTCTCTTTCTGGAGAATATAAAGTTGCAAGGAAACAACATTACCCTTAAAAGAGTGAGAGCAAGCATGAACCCCAAAATAAAAGTTTTTAACTAATTAGGGAGCTGATGTTTCAAAGACATGTAATAATCTAAAATCAAGAAAATGATGTGTGCCCCTCCTTGAAGATAAATAGCCATACATACTTTAGGAACTGCCGTAACAGTGGTGGGAGGAATAGAATCTTGTCATTGATAGGGGTAGGGAGAAAACTGATAGGGGTAGGGAGAAAACATTAATAAATTTTTTTAGGCTAAGCGTGGACTTCATGACCATTTTTATTTGTGTATTTATTTTTGGCCACACCTGCATCATGCAGGAATTCCCAGGCCAGGGATCAAACCTGTGCCACAGCTGTAACAGAGCCACAGCAATGACAACCCTGGATCCTTAACCCGCTGAGCCATGAGGGAACTCCCATGACAGTTTTAAATGGAAAAGTGTGTGTGTGTGTATATAAGCATACATATTATACACACACACACACACACACACACACACACACATACAGATTATCAAAACTGACATAAGAAATAGACAAATAGACATTTGGAATAACCATATGGCCATTTAGAAATTATTGTTGAACTCTAATATTTAAGAAAGAAGTAAGATAGTAAAATCAATGTTTTGCAAACTCTTTCAGAAATAGAAAAAAAATCATGACCCCACTCAAATTATGAAACCAAAGATATTGTAGGAAATATATGTCAGAAACAAATAACTTCATTAATATAGAGTACAAATCTCATTACATGATAAAATAATATCAAATCTATGCAGCAAGAGAAAATTTCATTGTGTGGTTTATCCCAGGGATGCATGTTTGTATTAATAAAGGAAAATAATCAGTGATGGTTCCTGTAGCATTTACTAAATTGATTAGATCTTTCATATACATATGCTTTATTAAAATGATTAGATCTTTCATATAGCTCCTGTATCATTAAATAATTCTCAGTTGTTTGTGAAATAATGAATAGTACCTCTTCAAATGAATATGAGATAATGTAACAAAATCCATATTTGAGGACACATTTTGTCATCTCAAAGTTATTTTAGTATGAAATAATGTTGTGATGAACCTCCCATACCCATTTTTTTTTTTGTGAAATACCACTTTCATTGTTCCATAAATTGAAGTACAGGTAATTATAAAGGTCAACTGAATACAAGTTTTTAATTCTTTCAATAAATATTTTAATACAAATCTGACCTATTTCGTACTCTATGTCCAAGTTTGAAATGCTTCTACTGATCAAAATCCCACCTTGCAAATCTCAAAACAAAACCAATAAAAGGTAGTCATATTCAAAAAGCAAATTAAAATCTAAGAGAGGCATCAAACATAAATACAAACTGGTGAAGTGAGGCTGAGAAACTTGTGAGATCTGAGAAAGACAACAAACCAAGGCGGCTAGGAATTCAAATCCCAAGAGATAGCAAAGACTAATAGTGCAGCGAACACGTACTAGGACTAATGCTTTAAACAAAAATGTAGGCAGGAGTCAGCCACCCATGAAAGGATAGCAAGAAGAAAGCTGCAAATTCAGACCAGGTCTAGGGTTTATCTATGGATGCTGAAATAGGAAGCATAGCCTTAGAGCTAGGATCTTGCCTAAGCTGCCCACTGGTTTACAGACTGCATCTGTGCTAAGAAATCAATGTTTAATAGCATTTTCTTTTGTGCTTCTGTTCTCAGGGATAACACAGAGGCAATATCAAAATCCATTTGTCAAGGAGACTTGAGCACGTGAAAAGTGAAAAAAAGTTCTACTCGATGAATTGGCAAACCATCTTACAAACACTTTGGGGGGGATTAACATGAGAAATGCCAATCAAGTAAAAAAAATAGGAGATGCATTCACTTCAGAAGAAATGGAACTTAAACATAAATATGATTTTTAACTTAAATGTGAGTAAAGTGTTCAATGAGATAAATTAAGTTTCATGCATGGAAAGAAGACACTTTGGGGTAAAAAGAGGCAATAATTGAAACAGGAAGAGATGGGTATGAAAAATATATAAATCCTGAGAATATAATGGATTTTCCTCAAAAACTTAAAAAAAATATATAGGAGAGCAAAGAGTTCAAATGAAAGAAAGATAATACTGAGTTTTTACCAATAGTTTAAAAAATTTAAAACAGTTTTAGATTTATGGAAAATTACATGTTTAGTACAGAGTTTCCTTACATAGTGCAAAGATATCCTATGCTCAGTTTCCACAATTTTTAATAGCTAATATTTTGGTAGTATTTTTATTATAAATCAGGAAACATTGATACATCATTATTAACTAAAGTCCATTCTTTATTCCAGTTTCTATAATTTTGACTTAATGCCTTTTTTCTATTCCAGGATCTCATTCAGGATATTACATATTAAACTAGTCATCATTTCTCCTTAGTCTTATCATGGCTGTGAAGGTTTCTCCGACTCTGTTTTTGAATGGGCTTGAAAATTTTGAGGCATTCAGGTTAGATATGTTGTAGAATGTCCTTCAATTGGGATTGGGGTGACGTTTTTCTTAGGTTTAGAATGGAATAACATTCTTTGGGCAGGAGGACCACAGAGGTGAAATACCATTTGCCTTACATATAGCAAGGGAGGATACTATTAATGTGATTTATTGGTGTTGATATTAACTGATGAGCTGGCTAAGGTAATATCTTTCAGGTTTTTCCAAGGAAATGTTACGCTTTTTACCCCTTCTTTCAATACTGTACTCTCTTGAAAGTCATTATATGTAGTCAAAATTGAACAGTAGGAAGTTATGTTCCACCAACTTGAGATTGTGATGATTGCAGCTTTGTAGTATACTCTGAAGTCAGGGAGCCTGATTCCTCCAATTCCATTTTTCTTTCTCAGGATGTCCTTGGCTATTCTGGGTCTTTTGTGCTTCCAAACAAACTTTAAAATATTTTGTTCTAGTTCTGTGAAAATGTCCTTGCTAATTTGGTAGGGATTGCATTGAATCTGTAGATCGCCTTGGGTAGTATAGCCATTTTGATAATGTTGACTCTTCCAATCCAGGACCATGGTATGTCTT
>PVHT021183598.1:1953841-1965763 GCA_004024745.2 Catagonus wagneri
GATTGTCTTATTTGAAAAACCAAGGTTTTCCAAAGTCTGTGAGTCATTGTCTGTTCTGTAAGAAGGTTCATTGTGTCTTTTAGTTTCCACATGTAAGCGGTATCATTGGGTGTTGCTGTCTAATTGTCTGACTGGTTTCACTTTGCATGATAATTTCTAAGTCCATCCATGTTGCTATAAATGTTGGTAATTCGTTCTTGTTACTCAGCCATTAAAAGGATTTCCTTCTTTATATGGTTAAATAATGTTCCACTGTGTGTGTGTCTATCCCACATTTTCTTAATCCATTCATCATCGGATACTGTTTGTTTCCATCTTTTAGCTATTGTGAATAATGTCACAATGAAAATAGAGGTGCAGGTATCTCTTTGAGATAGTGATTTTGTTTCCTTTAAATATAAACCCAGAATTGGCATAGGGGACCCCATTCATTTTTGCATTAAATAGTATTTGATTCCATGGATGTACCACAATTTATCCATTTACCTACTGAGGGATATTTTGTTACCAAGGTTTGATGATTATAAATAAAGCTAATATGATAAACATCCATGTGCAGGTTTGATATTGGTCTAATTTAAATAAGTTGAGTATATACTTAGGCGTATGATTGGTGGTAAGGCTATTTGGTCTTATAAGAAAATAGCAAACTGTCTTTCAAAGTGGCTGTACTATGTACCATTCCCATCAACGAGAGGTCTTATTACTCTGCCTCTTCATCAACATTTGTTTTTTTTCAGTTCTTTCTATTGTAGACATTCTTTTGTTTCTATCCTTACTGATATATAATTGGCAAATAAAAATCATATACTGTATATATTTAAGATATACAATTCAGTGTTTTGATAAATGTATATGCTGTGAAATAATCACCACTACACTCAAGCTAATCAACTTCTCAGTCACCTCACATAGTTATCATTTTGTGTGTACTGAGCACATCTAAAATTAACCTCTTAGCAAATTTCAGTTATACAATTCAGTTAATTCTAGTCACATTGCTGTACATGAGATCTACAGAATCTATTTGTTTTGTATTATCAACACTTTTCATCCTCTGACCAACATCACCCCGTTCCCAACTTATCCCCCTCCCCCAGCTGTTGGCAACCACCATTCTCTTGTCAGCTTATGAGTTTGACTGTTTGATTCCACATATAAGTTAGCTCATACAATATTTGTTGTTTTATGTCTGACTTATTTCACTTAGCACGTAATATCCTCTAGGTTCATCCGTGTTGTCACAAATGAGAGAATTTCCTTCTTTTTATGGCTGAATAATATGCCATTTTCTCCTTCTCTCTCTCTCTCTCTCTCTCTCTCTCATATGTATATATCTCAGTCACATAATTTCTTATTGGTTGGTGGACACTTAGGCTGTTTCCATATCTTGGCTTTGGTAAATAATACTTGTATGAACATGGGAGTGCAGATACCTTTTCAAGATATACTGATTTCTTTTCCTTTGAACATATACCCAGAAATGAATTTGCTGGATCATACGGTATTTCTGCATTTAACTTTTTTGAGGAACTTTCATACTGTTTTCCATAGTGTCTGTACCAATTTATATTCTTATCCACAGTGTACAAGAGTTTCAGTTTCTCCATATCATGGATAATAATTATCTTTTATCTTTTTCATAATAGCCATTCCAACAGGTGTGAAGTGATACCTCTTTCTGTTTTTGATTTGCATTTCTCTGATGATTAGAGACACAGATCCTTTCATGGGTATGTGTTTTGCAAATGTTTCCTCCCAATCTGTGTCTTGTCTTTCTGTTAACAGAGGCTTTCACAGAGCAGAAATTTTTGATTTTAATAAATTCCACCTTTTTGGATTTTAATAAATTCTACTTTATCAATTTTTCTTTGTGCTTTTTTTCTGTTGTACTTGAAAACACTTACCAAAACCCAAGGCCACTTTTTTATCTTTGTTTTCTAGTGGAAGTTTCATATTTTCACATTTTATATTTAGATCTATGATCTATTTTGAGGTAATTTTTGTGAAAGCTGTAAATTCTGTGTCTAGATTTATTTTTTTTAACATGTTAATGCTCAGTTGCTCCACCACAATTTGTTGAAAATACTACTTTCTTTTTATTCCCACTAAATTTTCTTAGGTCCTTTGTCAAAGTTCACTTAACTATATTTTTATGGGTCTACTTTGGGGCTCTCTATTCTGTTCCTTTGGCCTTTGTGTCTGTACTTTCATTAATATCATAGTGCTCTGATTACTTAGATTTATAATAAGACTTGTAATCTGCTAATGGCAGTCCTCCAACTTTATTCCTCTTAAGTTGTTGTTAAGTACTGCAGTGACTTTGTGGGTTTTTTGCTTCTTGGTATAAACTTAAAAATCAGTCTGTCGTGTTTCTACTTGACTTAGTTTTAAGCTAGCCTGGCCTTAAGTAATAACTTAGGAATTATTCCTTCTGATTCTATTTTCTGGAAGGGATTGTGGAGAAATAAGAAACTTCTTTCTTATATATTTGTTAGAATTTAAAAGTGAAACGGTACTGGACTGGTGCTTTCTTGTTTATGAATTATTGTTTTCATAAATATAAGCATATTCATGTTATTTATGTCTCCTTGTGTGAGTTTTGGTTGCTTGTGTATTTCAAGGAATTGGTCAGTTTCATCAATGTGATCATATTTGAGTGTAGTCATTATAGTATCAATGTATTACCTTCTTAATGACCAGGCAATCAGTAGTGCTAGCCTAACTTTGTTTCTTATATTGGTGATTATGCCTTCTCTCTTTTTTCCTTGGTTACTTGGCTTGAATTTTATCACCTTTATTGATCTTGTCAAAGAATTTACTTTTGATTTCCATGGTATTCTCTATTGTTTTCCTGTTTTCCATTTCATTGATCCCTGCTATTAATTATCATTATGTATTTTCTTCAGCTTGCTTTAGGCTTAAATTGCTCCTCTTTCTGCAATTTCCTAAGGTAGAAGATTAGATTATTGATTTTCCATCCTTCATCCATTCTAACACATGCACTCAATGCTATAATTTTCCTTTTAATCACTGCTTGCATTGCATACTGCATAAGCTTGATATGTTATATTTTCATTTCCTTTAAGGAAAATTTTAATTTTCTCTTGAAACTCTGACCGTGTGTCACTTAGAAATATGTTCTTTAATATCCAAATATTTGGAGAATATTTTTAATAAATGGTGCAGGGACAATTGGATGTGCCCATGGAAGAAGATGAATGTGGACCCAGGCTGTATGCCCTTCACAAAAAAACAACTCAAAATGGATCACAGACCTAAATGTCAAATACAAACCTATAAAACTCATAGACAATAACACAGGGAAAACCTACATGACCTCAGGACTAGTAATGATTTTTCAGATAGAACACCAAAGGTATGATCCAGAAAGAAAGAAAGAATGATAGACTTCATAAAAATTAAAAACTTAACTACCTTAAATTCACCTTACCAAAGAAGATATTCAGACAGTAAACAAGCATATGAAAAGATTCTCCACATTTTTCTTCAGGGAAATGAAAATTAAAACAATAAATACCACTACACACATATTAAAATGGCTAACGTCCATAAAACTGACAATATCAAATGTTGGTGAATATGTAGAACAATAGGAATTTGTATTCATTGCTTGTGGGAATGCAAATGGTACAGCCACTTTGGAAGACAGTTTGGTGGTTTCTTAAAAACTTAAACATACTCTTAACATACCATCCAGTATTCATGCTCCTTAGTATTTACCTAAAAGAGTTGAAAATTATATTTACACAACACCTGCACACAGATGTTTATAGCAGTTTTATTAACAGTTGCCAAAACTTGGAAGTGACAAAGATGTCCTTCAGACCAATAAAATCCACAGCATGACATGGAAGCTTAGGTGCATATTACTAAGTGAAAGAAGCCAATCTGAAAAGACTACAGACTGTATAATTCCAAGTATATGACATCCTGGAAAAGACAAAACTGTAGAGACAAATAAAAAAAGTCAGTGATTTCCAGGAGTTGGGAGAGGGTGTGAGTTGAATAGGTGAAGCACAGAGGACTATTTGAGTATTGAAAATATTTAGTATGATACCATAATGATGGATACATATTATTATACATTTGCCCAAGCCCAAAGAATGTACAACATTAAGAGAAAATCCTTAATGTAAACTACGGCCTTTGGGTGATGATGTGTCAATGTAGGTTCATCAGTTGTAACAAATGCACCACTCTGATGGGGGATGTTGATAATGGAGGAGGCTCTCTCTGTACTTTCCTCTCAATTTTACTGTGAACTTAAAACTGGTCTTAAAAATAAAGTCTTAATTTTTAAAAGGCATATTTATTTGTTGAAAGGAAAACAAAGTAACATGGTATTTTAAGGGCATGTTTTTATAATCAAACAGATCTGATTTTAGGACATGTCTCTCTGTCACTTATCAGCTTTGTGACTTTGGTCAATTTTTTTTTTTTTTTGCCTTTTTGCCTTTATCTAGAGCTGCACTTGCAGCATATTGAGGTTCCCAGACTCGGGGTCTAACAGGAGCTGTAGCTGCCGGCCTTCACCACAGCCACAGCAACGTGGGATCCGAGCCGCGTCTGCAACCTACACCACAGCTAACTGCAACGCCGGATCCTTAACCCACTGAGCAAGGCCAGGGACTGAACCCGCAACCTCATGGTTCTTAGTCGGATTTGTTAACCACTGAGCCATGAAGGGAACTCCGACTTTGGTCAATTTAGCTCTGTGACTCCATAGCCTAGTGGTGATCTTTAGAATGTTTTATCAAATTCATGGGTGGTTATAAAAATATATAATGCCTGTGAAACATAGTGATTTGCACATACTGAGTATTTAATAATTCTTATTGTTATAGAATACTGTGATTTAATTCTTAGAATAATACATTTACAGTAAATTTTTTATGGTAGAACACAGGGCCAATGGTCCAAGATTATATTCTACAGTAAAATACAATTTTAAGTAATTCAGATACAACTAAAACCTAGAAGAACCAACTTATTGATCAGAAGCCACCAGAGAACTGCCAAAAGATGGCACTCAAACCAAACTCCAGAAAGGAAGTCTTTCTTAAAATTTGACATTGATTTCAAAATTAAGTAACTGAGTAATCTTTCCATTAAATTAATTGTGAAATGTATTTTAATAGAAGGACTTGCACATTGCCAGGATATTTGAATTTGGCTACAAAGGTAGTAACAATAATCCTCAAAAATTAAAATCCTCATTAGCAATAAAGAAATCCCAAACTCACATATTCTTACATGTTATCACTTCCACGTAAATACGTATAATTTGGTAAAGAATCAGATTTAGAAAATAAATTCCTGAATTTACATGCTTCTTATTTTACCTATCAAATAAAAACAACATCTTGCCTTGCCTCAGGTCTTGGTGTTTGCTTAGTAAAGGATAATAGATAATTACCCAAAATATTTGCTAAACTTGGCAGATGACTCATTAGGAAAAAAATGAGGATTTACTCATTTTAATAATATTAAAGTGCATCGCTTTTGATAAGTTCAAAACTATTAATGAGTCCTTTGGGAATATTTCCTCAATATATAGTCAAGCCCTATACATAGCTTTGATTTTATATAAGGCATGAACTATTTGAAGTTGTAGAAATTTAATGGGGATATATGCATTTCAATAGATATTAAATGTATTTACTCTTTAAAATCTCATATTTAGCTTATGAATCTTTTTCAAGGATGGCTTTTAAAAATATGTTTTGTTTAGAACAGGGGTTCCCATCATGACTCAGTGGTTAACAAACCTGACTAATATCCAGAGGACATGGGTTTGATCCCTGGCACTGCTCAGTGGGTTAAGGATCCAGCATTGCCATGACCTGTGGTGTAGGTCACAGGTGCAGCTCAGATCTGGTGTTGCTGTGGCTGTGGTGAAGGTCAGCAGCTACAGCTCTGATTCAACCCCTAGCCTGGGAACTTCCATATGCTGTGGGTGTGGCCCTAAAAGGACAAAAAAAAAATTACAAAAACAAAATATTTTGTAGGCTAAAACTGGGCAAATTCTACTTTATATATTAGCATTTTGATACTTTTAAGCATTTTATACCTTTTAAAATCATGTGTCATAGTTTCTTCAAGCTGGCGACATTATACTTTTCATATATACACCCTGTTTATCCCAAACTTTAATAGATTGCTCTGTATATATAGTGTCAGATATTATAGTATTCATGTAGTATTCTTTATACCTTATAAATATCATGTAATCTTAGTTTTACAGGTACAATTTCTTGATCACCAACAGTCCATAAGCTGATCTCTCTCCTATAAATTGGGAGGATTCATCTGAAATTATTTAGTTTATTTCTCAAGAAAGGCACCATGGAAATTCCCAAGATAGAGGAAATCCAGAAAATTATCAATGAATATTGGAGTCCCCTTAAAAGGATTTAGGAGTAAACTTAAAAGGCCCCTCTGCTCAAATATAGTACAATTTAAGGAATAATAGGCAATTAGCAATATCTGTGTTTTATAGAAACATAAATATGCTTAAATTTATGAGTTTAAATGATATTCAAAAAGTCTCTCATTGGTCACCTTTGGAAAATGCTAAGTGTTTCAAATGGATTGGATAGAAAGTCTTTCTATCCTTTGACTTTCAAACAATGCATACCATTATTTTAAAGCTTATTTCTTTTAAATAAAATGAAGTTGGGTGATTAAAAAATCCACTCTGTCAATCTTTGCCTTTTAATTGATATATTTAGACTATTTATATTTATTGTTATCATTGATTTATTTAGGGCTTTAGCCTACCGTTTTTATTGGTTTTGTGCTTGATGATTTTCAGTTTCGTATTCCTCTTTTTCACATTTCACCCTTTCCTGTGAGTCACTTGAACATATTTTAGAATTCTATTTTGGCTTATCTGTTGAGATTTTTTAGTTTATTTCTTTGTACAGAATGTTTAGAGTTTCTATAAATATTACATTTTATATAAGTAATTTATCATAGTCTGTTGACATGAGCATTTTACTGGGTAAAGCACAGAAAAATTTACCTCTGTTTACCTACCTGAATTCTCTCCATTTAGAGTATACTTTTCTTTTTGCTTTTTAGGGCCACACCTGTGGCATATGGAGGTTCCCAGGCTAGGGGTTGAATCAGAGCTATAGCTGCTGACCTACACCACAGCCATAGCAATGCCAGATCTGAGCCGCATCTGCGACCTACACCACAGATCATGGCAATGCTGGATCGTTAACCCACTGAGCAAGGCCAGGGATTGAACCCACAGCCTCATGGTTCCTAGTCAGATTCATTAACTGCTGTGCCACGGCGAGAACTCCTAGATTATACTTTTCTTAAATATACTTCTCTGTCTATACTGAGAACTGCACTAGATGGAATTATAATATTTTCTAACATAATTCAGAAAGCTCAAGTGAAGGAAAATATACTGGATATACTCAATAATATTGATATTTCCATTGTTCTCTTCTTTTGTGCTTGATAATCCAAGATTCCTTCTATTTCATTTCTTTTTGTGTGTGTGAAGAGCTTCCTTTAGCCATTTTTCATCATTTCTCCTCTCCTTCTGTGATACCAATGACATAGATTCAAGCTTTTTTGCTATGGTCCTACAGATATGAGCCTCTGTTGAATTATTTTTTCAGTCTACTTTCTCGATGTTCAGACTTGCCAATTTTATTGATCTGTTTTTAGTTTCACTGATTATTTCCTCTGTCATCTCTAATCTACTGTTGAGCCTTCCTAGTAAGGTTTTTTTTTAATTTTGATTGTTGTATATTTCATGTTTCTAAGTTTCACTTGGTTCTGTTTTATAATTTCTATGATAAAATTTTGTTTTCGTTTGTTGCAAAAGAATTCATAATTGATTTCTTAAGCATTTTTATCATTGTGGAGTCTAAATTCTTGTCAGATAATTACAGTATCTGATTCATCCTGGTGTTGGCATCTGTTGATTGCGTTTTCTTATTCAAGTTGTGATTTTCCTAGTTTATGGTATGATGAGAGATTTTTGTTTATATCTTGGACATTTTGGGTATGATGTTAGCAAACTCTGGATCCTATTTAAATCTTCTATTTTAGCAGGCAGTCACCCAGTTTAGGCTTGGCACATGGGTCCTGGCCTACTTTTTTGGGCTGTGGTTCAAATGACATTTAGTTTTTAGAGACTTTCAATGCTATTCTGGTGTGCTTCATTTTTGTGCTACGTGGGGGCCACTCTGAAAACATGGGTGGTATTCCAAACTTTATTTCAGTTATGGAACTTTCTGACATGCTTATTCTAAAGTTTTGTGTGTTAACTGGTCAGGGGCCTGCCTAGTGTATTATTAGAATTATAAAGAATTCTTTTTTCCAGCTCTCTTCTCTCTGGGATCTCCCCCTTGCAGTTGAACAGGTGAAGGATATTTGCATTGCCTCATATTGAGGAGGAGAGTGACAAAATACAGACGTTCTTACTTACTTTTTGCTGTTACCACTAGCAGTGGAGAAAAGTGTTTCTCTGGGCTGACTGCTTGCAATGATTGAAGGTCAGGGTCCCACAGATTCCGTGACAGGGAATGAAAACCCCTTCCTGGGCCATCTGCTAGCACTTGGTCCCTGACAGCATGATAGCATCAGGAAAAAAAAGTGCCTTTCTGAGTTACCTGCTGCTCTTGTATTAGGAGCAGGAAGTGGAAGCCCCATTATGTCTCCAGTGACATCAGCAGTGAGGTAGGAAAACACCTCACTGGACTGCCTGCTGCCACCAAGCTAGTGCAGGGACATGAGAGACTAGATTCTACCTATGGCCATTCTTCCACTGACAATGCTGGGATGGGGGGAATTTGTTCATAGGGTTCCTAAGGGGTAGTGTGGACATTAAAAAAAAAAAAGGTTTCCATCCTGCCAAATTGTACCTTTCCAGGTCCTTTGGCTCTCATTGTAATTTGTATTTTGACAAATCCTTAGCCACTGAATGTCTGTCTTCATGTTTACTAAGGACAGGATCTGTATATGGTTCACCAGATTTTAGAGATGCAATGAAGTAATTGTTTAATAAATGTGAACATTCCATTGGTTGCCACTGTGGCCCAGCCCCGCAAAACTGGCTGTTGAATCTAAAATCCAGTTAATTCTGTCTGCTTCTAAAAACTTAGAGATTGGTTTTATATTTAGTCTTCTATAACTGGTTATATTAATATATTTAAAAGCTGAGACAAGCCCTTTACTTCTCACAGAACAGAGCAAGATTCATCTGCATTTCAAGTTGTGTTCGTTAGCCTGTAAAGGCAAGGGCTGAAGATAAACTGACAATGTCCTCTATCTTTTTGGTCTTAACTGTGCCAATTTAATTAAAATTCTTTGTATCTAAAATATTGCCTTTACTTAGTGAAAGGCATTTTAGTGTGGTTTATGTATAGCAAATAAATATTCAAATAAAGAATATTTAGCACTTCTCAGAAAGAAAGACTATATGTGATTACATTTAGGGTCCACATAGACAATCTAGGATAAATTCAAGAGCCTTAACTTAATCACATCTTTTGGTATATAAGGTGACATATACTCTTTTACCATATAAGGTAATAGTCAACAGGTTCTGTGGATTAGGACATGGATATATGTTTGGTTGGGGGGAGCACCATTCAGTCTACCATACATTCTGAAATGAACACCACCCACTCATTATGAAACAAAACTAGAATACACAGTGCAGCCGATTCATTTGTTGGAGTGCTGACAGCCTAGAGTGACTGATTTCAGAATGAAAGTCAAAACTGAAGAGATCTGTGTGGTGTTTAGAAATGTTGCCTAATAGCAGCCAAGAAGTTAATGGTGTTCAACACATGTAAGGGGAATTTATAAATGAAAAGTGTGATAATTTACATCTCCACCGAGATATTTTGGCAGATTATATTCCACTACAGGTTATAACAAGTTAATGGATATGATTCTAGGTGCTATTCGGTATATCCATGATGGATATCTATTATATATATATAGTCATTTGTATGTCTTAATCCCATACCCCTAATTTGTCCCCTCCATTCCCTCTCCCCTTTGGTAACCACAAGTTTGTTTTCTATATCAGTAGGTCTGTTTCTGTTTTGCATATTTATTCATTTGTGTTACTGTTTAGATTAGACCTATAAGTGATAGCATATACTATTTGTCTTTGAATTTTTTCACTAAGCATAATATTCTCTAAGACCTTCATGTTGCTGCAAATGGCATCATTCATTCTTCTTTATGGCTGAGTGTAGCATTCCGGTGTGTGTGTGTGTGTGTGTGTGTGTGTGTGTATGCGTGCGCACATACACACTACATTTTTTTATTACTCAATGAATTTTATTACATTTATAGTTATACAAGGATCATCACAACCCAATTTTATAGCATTTCCATCCCAAACCCTCAGAGCATCCCCCCACCCCCCAACTTGTCTCATTTGGAAACCATAAGTTTTCCAAAGTATGTGAGTCAGTATCTGTTCTGCAAAGCAGTTCATTGTGTCCTCTTTTTAGATTCCACATGTAAGTGGTAGTATTTGATGTTGGTGTCTCATTGTCTGACTGGCTTCATTAGCATGATAATTTCTAGGTTCATCCATGTTGCTGCAAATGCTGTTACTACGTTTCTTTTAATGGCTGAGTAATATTCCATTGTATATATGTACCACATCTTCCCTATCCATTCCTCTGTTGATGGGCATTTAGGTTGTTTCCATGTCTTGGCTATTATATATAGTGCTGCAATGGACACTGGAGTACATGTGTCTTTTCGAGTCATGAATTTCTCTGGATAGATGCCCAGGAGTGGGATTGCTGGATCAAATGGTAATTCTATTTCTAGTTTTCTAAGGAATCTCAATAGTGTTTTCCACACTGGTTGCACCAGTTTACATTCCCACCAACAGTGCAATAGAATCCCATTTTCTCAACACTCTCCAGCATTTATTATTTGTAGACTTTTTGATGATGGCCAAACTGGCCAGTGTAAAGTGGTATCTCATAGTGGTTTTGATTTGCATTTCTCTAATTACGAGTGATGTTGAACATCTTTTCATGTGTTTTTTAGCCATCTGTATGTCTTCTTTAGAGAATTGTCTGTTTAAAACTTCTGCCCATTTTTTGATGGGGTTGTTTGTTTTTTTGGTATTGAACTGCAGAACGTGTTTATAAATTATGGAGATTAATACCTTGTCAGTTTCTTCATTTGTAAATATTTTCTCCCATTCTGTGGATTGTCTTTTTGTTTTGTTTAGGGTTTCCTTTGCTGTGCAGAAACTTTTAAGTTTAATTAAGTTCCATTTGTTTATTTTTCTTTTTATTGTCATTACTATAACTGGTGGATCTAAGAAGATGTTGCTGTCATTTAGGTCGGAGACTATTTGGCCTATGTTTTCCTCTAAGAGTTTTATAGTATCTGGTCTTATATCTAGGACTTTAGTCCATTTTGAGTTTATTTTTGTATATGATGTTAGGAATTGTTCAGATTTTATTCTTTTACATGTGGTTGTCCAGTTTTCCAAGCAACACATATTGAAGAGGCTGACTTTTCTCCATTATATATTCTTGCCTCCTTTGTCATAGATTAGTTGACTATAGATGCATGGGTTTAATTCTGGGCTTTCTATCCTGTTCCACTGATCTGTACTTCTGTCTTTGTGCCAGTACCATAAGGTTTTGATGATTGCAGCTTTGTAGTATACTCTGAAGTCAGGGAGCCTGATTCCTCCAACTCCATTTTTCTTTCTCAGGATGTCCTTGGCTATTCTGGGTCTTTTGTGCTTCCAAACAAACTTTAAAATATTTTGTTCTAGTTCTGTGAAAATGTCCTTGCTAATTTGGTAGGGATTGCATTGAATCTGTAGATCGCCTTGGGTAGTATAGCCATTTTGATAATGTTGACTCTTCCAATCCA
>PVHT021183598.1:1966763-2016855 GCA_004024745.2 Catagonus wagneri
CTGGTCTATTCATATTTTCTATTTCATCTTGGTTTAGTCTTGGAAGATTGTACTTTTCTAAGAATTTCTTCATTTCTTCTAGGTTTTCCATTTTATTGGCACATGGTTGCATATGATAGTCTCTTATGATCCTTTGTATTTCTATGATGTCCACTGTATCTTCTCTTTTTTCATTCCTAATTTTATTGATTTGAGTCCTTTTTTTTTTTTTGTCTTTTTGCCTTTTTTAGGGCCACAGCCACGGCATATGGAGGTTCCCAGGCTAAGGGTCTAACAGGAGCTGTAGCTGCTGGCCTTTGCCAGAGCCACAGCAATGCAGGAACCGAGCCACGTCTGTGACCTACACCACAGCCCATGGCAACACCAGATCCTTAACCCACTGAGCGGGGCCAGGGATTGAACCCGCAACCTCATGGTTCTTAGTCGAATTCATTAACCACTGAGCCACAAAGTGAACTCCAGTCATCTTTCTTTTTATTGATAAGTTTGGCTAAGGGTTTATCAATTTTGTTGATCTTTTCAAAGAACCAGCTTTTAGTTTCATTGATCTCTATGGTTTTCTTGATTTCTGCTCTGATCTTTATGTTTTCTTTCCTTCTGCTAACTCTAAGTCTTGTCTGTTCTTCCCTCTCTAGCTGCTTTAGATGTAAAGTTATGTTATTTATGTGAGCTTTTTCTTGTTTCCTGAGGTAGGCTTGTATTGCTATAAACTTTCCTCTTATAAATGCTTTTGATGCATCCCAGAGGTTTTGGAGTGTCGTATTGTTGTTTTCATTTGCCTCTAGGTATTTTTTAATTTCCTCCTTGATTTATTCAGTGATCCTTTGCTTGTTTAGTAGCATGTTGTTTAGTCTCCACGTGTTTGTATTATTTGCCATTTTTTTTCTTGTTGTTGACTTCCAGTTGTATAGCATTGTGGTCAGAAAAGATGCTTGATATGATTTCAATTTTCTTAAAGTTACCGAGGCTTGATTTGTAGCCCAGGATGTGATCAACTTTAGAGAATGTTCCATGTGCACTTGAGAAGTATGAGTATTCTGTTGCTTTTGGATGGAATGTCCTATAAATATCTACTAAGTCCATCCGGTCTAATGCTTCATTCAGGGCCTGTGTTTCCTTCTTGATTTTCTGTATGGATCTATCCATTGCTGTAGTGGGGTTTTAAGGCCCCCCCCACTATGATTGTGTTATTGTTGATTTCTCCTTTTAAGGTTTAGCAGTTGCCTTATATATTGTGGTGATCCTATGTTGGGTGCATATATTTAATATATATTTAATATTGTTATATCTTCTTCTTGGATTGATCCTTTGATCATTATGTAATGTCCTTCCTTGTCTCTTAAAATGTTCTTCATTTTAAAGTCTATTTTGTCTGATATGAGTACTGCTACTCTAGCTTTCTTTTGATTCCCATTTGCATGGAATATTTTCCTCCATCGTTTTTCAATTTGTATGTGTCCCTAGAATTGAAGTGGGTCTCTTAAAGACAGCCTATATATGGATCTTGCTTTTGTATCCATGCATCTAGTCTACGTCTTTTGGTTGGGGCATGTCCATTTACATTTAAGGTAATTATTGATATGTATGTTCTTACTGTCATTTTATTAACTGTTTTGGATTTTGTTTTGTTTCTCCTTTTTCTTCCCTTCTCTTGTTCTCTCTTGTGGTTTGATGACTATCTTTAGTGTTGTATTTGAGTTGATTTTTCTTATTTGTGTATCAATTGTAGATTTTTTGGTTTGCAGTTGCCCTGACGTTTTGATATAGGAATATATATGTATATACATATATATATATACATACACACACACGAGATTCTTTTAAGTTGTTGGGCTCTTAATTGCAAGTGCATTTCCAGTATTCTTCATTTGTACCCTCTTCTTCTCATCATTTCTGATTTTGGTAGCACAATTGTATGTGGATGATTTCCTACCTTTACTATATATACGCCTCTACTGGTAATCCTTGTCATTTGTGGTATTTTTGTTTGTAGTTGGTGGCCTTTTCTGTATAGAAAAGTTCCTTTAGTACTTGTTGTGAACCGGGTTTAGTGTTGCTAAATCCCCTTAGCTTTTGCTTATATGTAAAGCTTTTGATTCCTCCTTCAAGTCTGAATGAGAGCCTTGCTGGGAAAAGTAATCTTTGTTGGATGTTTTTTCCTTTCATCTCATTATGTATATCATGCCACTCCCTTCTGGCCCGCAGAGTTTCAGCTGAAAAATCTGCTGATAACCTTATCGGGGTTCCCTTGTATGTTATTTGTTTCTTTTCCCTAGCTGCTTTCGATATTTTCTCTTTATCTTTAATTTTGGCCAGTTTGATTAATATGTGTCTCGGGGTGTTCCTCCTTAGGTTTATTTTATATGGTACTCATTGAACTTCCTGGATTTGATCAAGTCGTTCCTTTCCCATGTTAGGGAAGTTTTGGCTATTATCTCTTCGAATATTTTTTTCTATCACTTTCTCTCTCTCTTCTCCTTCTAGCAGCCCTATAATATGGATGTTTGTGCGTTTAACATTGTCCTAGAGTTCTCTGAGACTCTCTTCATTTCTTTTCAGTCTTATTTCTCTTTTCTGTTCCTCATCAGTGATTTCCACTAGTCTCCTCCACCTCGATTATTTGTTGTTCTGCCTCCTGTGTTCTGCTGTTGGTTGCTTCTAATACATTTTTTATTTCAGCTATTGTATTTTGCATCTCTGCTTAAGTTTTCAATCTTGTTTTCTTTGATCTGTGTTTCCTGTAAATTATAAGTCTTTGCCTCCAGTTTATTTCCAATGTCTTGCATCATCTTCAGCATCATCAGTCTAAAGTCTTTTTCCTGGAGGCTGATAATCTCCAGATCACTTAGCTGTATTTCCGGGGACTTTTCTTTCTCCCTTGAGTTATAGCTCTCTGCCTTTTCATTTTTATAGGTTTTTGGTGTGGTGTCCTTTTTGCAGATAATAGAGTTGTAGCCTCTCTTGTTTCTAATGTCTACCGCCCTTGTGGCTGAGGTTGATATGAGTCTACATGGGGGTTTCCTGTAGACTTCCTGGTGGGTGCCTGCCCACTGGTAGGTGGGGATGATTTCTATCCCTCTGGTGGGAAGGGGTTTGTCTCTGGGTGAGATTTGAGGCAGCTGTGTGCCTGGGGGTGGTTTTAGGCAGCCTGTTTACTGATGGGTGGGGCTGTGATCCCACCTGGATTATTGTTTGGCCTGAGGGCTTCTCAGCACTGATGGGTGAGGCTAGATTTTTCCCAAAATGGCCACCTCCAGAGAAATCCACGCTGATAAATATTCCTGAGAGCTCTGCCTGCAATGTCCTTTCCCCATAGATCCTCCAAGAACCTCAGTCAGGTCCAACCCATGTTTCTAAGAAGCCTCTGCTTTGACCTGGGACCCAGTGCACGTGAACGTTTGTATGCACCTTTCAAGAATGGTGTCTCCGTTTCCCCCACTCACATGGAGCTCTTGTGCACAGTCCCCACTGGCCTTCAGTGCCAGATGCTCCAGGGCTCTTTCTCCCAATGCAAGATCCTGAGGCATGGGCGCTTGATGTGGGGCTCAGAACTCTCACTCCTATAGGTAAGTCTCTGTGATACAGTTATTTTTCTGTCTGTGGGCTTCCCATCTGGGAGGTATGGGGTTGCTTATATTGTGTAGTTGCCCCTCCTACCTCTTGATGTGGCCTCCTCTTTGTATTCTGGAGTAGGATAACTTTTTGAAGGTTTCTGATCCAGTCCATTTGGCTGAAGGTTTTTCAGCATTTGGTTGTAATTTTGTTGTTTTTATGAGAGAAGCTGAGCTCCAGTCCTTCTTTTCTGCCGTCTTAATCCCATCCTCACAACCTCTGCTCTCTTTAGGGAGATGAATAACTCTCCTGTTGAAGTGTTCCATTCAGCTCTGACCCAGGCTGGGCTAGCCACACTACATTTTCTTAATCCATTGATCTGTCAGTGGACATTTAGGTTGTTTTCATGTCTTGACCATTGTAAATTTTGTTCCTATGAACATTGAGGTGCATGTATCTTCTTGAAAAAATCTTTTCAGTTTTTGCAGATATATACCCAGGAATGGAATTGCTGTATCATATAGTAGTTCTATTTTCAGTTTTTTAAGGAACATCCATACTATTCTCCACAGTGGCTACACCAAATTATATTCCCACTGACAGTGTTCAAGAGTTCTTTTTTCTTCACATCCTTTCCAAAATTTAATTGTAGACTTTTTTAGTGACAGACATTCTGACAGGTGTGAGGTGGTATCACATTGTGGTTTTGAGTTGCATTTCTCTACTAGTCAGTGACACTGAGTATCTTTATACATACCTTGTGGCCATCTGTCTGTCTTTGGAGAAATGTATATTCAGGTATTCTGTCAATTTTTGATTGGGTTGTGTAGTTTTTTTGATACTAAGTTGTAGAGCCGTTTGTATATTTTGGTTATGAGCACATTGTTGGTTGCATCATTTGCAAATACTTTCTGCCATTCCATAGGTGTTTTTTTCATTTTTATGATGGTTTCCTTTGCTATTTAAAAGCTTTTAATTTTAATTTTGCTCCATTCATTTATTTTTGCTTTTATTTATTTTGCCATAAGATACTGATCTAAGAAAATATGCTACAATTTATGTCAAAGAATGTTCTGCCTATGTTCTTTCCAAGGGTTTTGGTTAATTATTTGGATTTTTAAATCACTTTGAGTTTATTTTTGTATATAGTATGAGAAATTTTTCAATTTCATTGTTTTACATATGGCTGTCCAGTCTTCCCACACCACTTACTGAAGAGACTGTCTTTTCTCCATTATGTATTTTTGCTTTCTTTGTCATAGATTACTTGACCATAGGTATGTGACTTTATTTTCAAGCTGTCTATTTTATATTCTGTTCCATTGATCTATATGTCTGTTATTGTGCCAATACCAGGCTGTTTTGATTACTACAGATTGGTAGTATAGTCTGAAGTCAGGGAGGGTGATATTTCCATATTTTTTCTCTTTTCTCAGAATTGAATTTAGGTCTTTTGTGGTTCCATATAAGTTTTAGGACTGTTTGTTCTAATGCTGTGAAAAATATCATGATTATTTTGATAGGGATTACATTAAATCTGTATATTTCTTTGAGTAGTATGGCCATTTTCATATTAATCCTTCCAATCTCTCTATTTCTTTGAATCATCTTCAGTAGCCTTCATCAGTGTTTTATAGGTTTCAGAGTATAAGTCTTTAACCTCCTTGGTTAAGTTTATTCCTAGGTATTTTATTCTTTTTGATACATTTTAATGTAATTTTTTTACTTTTTCTGGCATTTAATTATTAGTGTATAGAAATGCAACAGATTTCTGTATGTTAATATTGTGTCCTCCAAACTTACTGGATTCCTTTATTAGTTCTAATAGTTTCGGGGTAGAGACTAGGGTTCTCTGTACAGAGTATCATTTCATCTGCAAATAGTTAAAATTTTACCTCTTCCCTTCTAATTTGGATTAATTTTATTTCCTTTTTTTTGCCTCATTGCTGTGGCTATAACTTTCAATGCTATGTTAAATTGAAGTTACTAGAGTGGGCATCATTTTCTTGTTCCTGAATTTAATAGGAAGGTTTTCAGCTTTTTACCATTGAGTATTATGTTGGCTGTGGGTGTTAAGTTGGTTTTATACCTAAGTAAGTGAATGAATTTGTTTAGAATTCTGTGAAATTTTCTCATGATTTTCTTAAAATATTTCTTCCTTATCAATGTTATGCCCCTTTGCCATTTCTTATATTTTTTTTATTTCTCCCTTCTCACTTGATAAAGGTAGCTTGTAGTTTTCTTTCTGTCTCTCTGTCTGTCTTTTTAGGGACATACCTGTGGCATATGGAAGTTCCCAGGCTAGGGGTCAAATTGGAGCTGTAGCTGCCAGCCTACACCACAACCATAGCAATGCCAGGTCCAAGTTGTGTCTGCAGTCTACACCACAGCTCATGGTAGTGCCAGATCCTTAACCCACTGAGCAAGGCCAGGGATCAAACCTGCATCCTCATGGATACTAGTCGGATTTGTTTTTGCTGAGCCATGATGGGAACTACCCAGATTGTAGTTTTTTCATGTTATTTTTCTCCAGATGTTTATCTTGCATAAAATATGTAACTGGGTCTTAATTTGTAGTCAAATTGAAAAAATATTTTTATTTTTATAGAGGAGTTATTTCTGTTCATATTTATTGATATAACATATTTGTATTAAATTATCAAAATATTTATAATTAAGTATATTTTTACTATTTTTTTATTAGTGTGTATTATTTGCTCTCTGGTTAATCAATTATTTATTCATTTGTTTAGGAAGCTTTTTCAGGGAGTAAGAAATTTTCCTCTAACCTTTGTAATTATTCTAGCTGGTCCAAGAATTAAAAATTGACATGAGACAGATTAATGGGAGAAAATCAAACAAAAGTTTAAAAGCATATATACATGGGTGAGACCCAGGAAAACTGAGTAACTCAATAAAATGGCTAAAGCTCTCAAATACCTCAAATACTATCTTCAGTTAAATTTTATGTGTAGGATAATGGGACTTCAAAGGGGAAGAAGGCAACTCACACAGAGGTGGAAAAACAGATGTTTGATAAATGTTTACTGGACCATGAATAGACAGTGGTGCACAGATTGGACTCTGATCTCTAGACCCTGCCAAGTTTCCCTCACCACACCTAGCCCATATTTTTTGCAAATATCTCTGGCGATAGCTCTATTCTAGAACAAGACCTTCATTTAAATTATTTAGGCAGCTAAGGGGGAGGAGAAAAAAAAACTTCCTGATCCTTCTGTTTCTTAAAAATGATTAGCCTAAATTAATCCTTATGCCAAAAAAACATAATTTAGGGTTACAGTTTTTTCCCCTGAAATCCCATATTTGAAACTTCTCCAAGAAATGTCATAGTTCTGAAGTTGAGTTTGTATATTGTTGCATATCATTGAACTATAAGTCCTGAAAATATATTCAGTTAAATTTATTTTAGGAGGTGGTGATTCAGGTGGGCTCTCAAAGTTAGGCCTATACTGTGTAAGCAAGCAATCAAGTATTTAATGAGAGATATTTCTATGGAAACAAGAAAAACTAAGGTTGATATTTGGTGAAAATTATAAACCAGTTTCTGAGTTTAGAGGATATCCAATCAAGGAGATTTCTGGATGTCAGGATCAAAACATCTTTTGCAATTTGAAATTTCTCTAATGATGCCATTGTGTGTTCAGATGAATATTCTGAATAGCTTACACAGCAACAGACATAAAGATTGTCTAATCATGGGGTATTGCAGTGATTTCTCTGAAGTTTATATCAAGTTGTTCAGCTTCTGTTGCAGGACTTCAGGAAAGGGGCAACTTTAGTTCTGAATGATTCTAAGTGAAAAATGGGAGAAAACTCAGAAATGTTAGTTTGTAGAGTTGTAGCCAAATATTTGAGGAAACTAGAAGATTTCAGGATCCAGTCCAGTTTACAGGTTAAAAAAAAATAATAAAACCTCAAAGACAATTAACAGAACTAGAGTCTAATTTTCACAAGTGTGTATTATAATTTTTATTGAAACAATTTTTCTCTCTAAAGTCACCTTTAATTACCAAAGATAGCTAAATTAATTTAATTGCTTTGCAAAATATATAGTTTAAAAAAAAACTGGCCTGATTTTTTACACAAGTCCCACAAGAATAGTGATTGACCATATAGGCTCTTTTAAATCTTCTTTGTTGGAACTTTACATAAGAAATCTCCAGGTCAAAATTTTAAATGCCTCCTGAGGCCAGGAAATCAAGTCAAGAATTTATCATCACACTCACCTGTAATACCTATAGATATGGGTGAATTTCTCTCTTCTCAAGATTCCTAAAATATCCTGAGGTTCTTGCACCTGCCAGGAAGTGACCTTAGTTACTCAACTGGTAAGGTTTCTGGGAACCCTGTAAGCAAGGTTTCAGGTTGTTTTGCTCAAGGGGCTTTATTGATTTCCATAAAGTCAGTCCTACTTCCTTGAAGCTATCTGAGTCAATTCATATCTCTCTCAAATATGACATTCCAGTAAATCCTTGCTAATACAGCCAGTGTTTCCAGTTGTGTCCTGTTACAAAGAGAATGGATTCTTAATGAACTTATGTAAATAACTATATTGTCATGAAAATAAGAATATTCATTCCTAAATTCTAGAAGGATCAGATAAGGAGAAAAAGATAAACGTTTCAATTCTTCTTACAAAAGTGTAATTGGCCAAATAGCTATAATACATAGTTAGCATAAGAGGAAAGGTGTCCTTTATCTTGAAAACAAAGCTTAAAAACCCAGTAATATTTGAGACAAAAAGTCACATATATTAAAATCATATCTATCAGTTCATTCAGTCCTATGTAATTACTTGTTGTTGATCTTGCTCTTTTGTTAGCAGTTTTATGAGGATAGCAGGGTATTTTTTTCCATCAGAATTCTTTAATTTCTTATCCAGCTGATGATCTGAAAGTTGTTAGAAAACTATATTTGTCAAAAACTTTACTATGAATGTTCTTCAAGATGATGCATTTTTACAAAATATCATAGTAAAACAAATGTCTACAAATGACAAAAGACTTAAAATGGCATAAAGATCTGACTCATAATGAAATTGACACGGAAATTTGGTTGTTTCTGTGACATACAGCATTTGAAAGTAATAACTATAATTATGACTGATAACATTATACCAGGACATATCTGAGTTGGGGTTTCACATAATTTCTATTTATTTTATTACTGAAGTGTATTTGACTTACTATAGATTAGTTTCATGTGTATAACAGTTACTGATATTTTATAGACTACACACCATATAAAGTTATTATAAAATATTGGCTATATTTCCTGTGTATTCATTACATCCCTGTGACTTTTGTTTTGTAACTGGCAGTTTGTATCTATTAATCCACTTGACCCATTTCACCTACTCTCAAGTCTCCCTTGTCTCTGGTAACCACTAGTTTATCTCTGTATCTCTGAGCCTATTTCTGTTTTGTTGTATTTGTTCATTGATTTTGTTTTATACATATAAGTGGAAACTATTTGTCTTTCTCTCTGTCTTATTTCTCTTATAAATCCCTCCAGGCCCATCCATGTTGTCAAAAAATGCAAGATTTCATGCTTTTTTTGTAGATAATATTCCATTATATATACACATTTACTTTTTATATTTATCTGTCAAAGGGCATTTAGGTAGCTTCCATATCTTGGCTATTGTAAATAACGCTGCTATGAATATTAGGTTGCATCTATATTTGCAAATTAGCATTTTTATTTCCTTTGGATAAATACACAGAAATGGAATTCCTGAATCATTATGGTAGTTCTATGTTTAATTTTTTGAAGAACTGTTATCCATAGTGGCTGCACCAATTTACATTTTCACCAACTATGCAGTTTGTATAGTTTGATTTGGTTCCATTTGTCTTTTTTTGCTTCTGTTGTCCTTGCCTGGGGAGATTTACAAAAAAAAAAAAATTGACCAATGTCACAGAGAAAACATGTTTTCTTCTAGGAGTTTTATGGTTTTAGGTACTACATTCAAGTCTTTACTCCATTTTGAGTTTATTTTTGTATATTGTATGAGAAAACGGTTTAGTATTATTCTTTTACATAGAGTTGTCCGGCTTTTCCAGCACCATTTATTGAAGGGACTGTCCTTCAGTCATTGTATATTCTTGCCTCCTTTGTCATAATTTAATTGGAAGGTAGTATTTCTGTTTTCGTACATCTCAAGGTGTTGTTTTCCATTGTGCCCATAGCACATGGAATTTCCCAGGCCATGGATTGAATTTATGCCACAGCAGTGACCTAAGCTGCTACAGTGACAATGCCAGATCCTTAACCCACTGCACCACAAGAGAACTCCTCAAGATTTTGTTGTTTTGTTTCTTTTTTTTGTCATGTCGATGATATGCATAAGTCCTGGCCAGGGATTGAACCCACACTACAGCAGTGACCCAAGCCACAGCAGTGACAATGCTGGATTATCTACCAGGCCACCAGGGAAATCCTTAAGGTCTTTAGTTTTTAATTTTTTTCAAGGTATTTTTAAAATTCCTCTTTGTTTTCTTTGATGACCCATTAGTTTTTTCAGTAGCATGTTGTTTGGTGTTTACGTGTCTGTGTTTATTCTAGTTTTCTTCCTGTGAGAGATTTCTAGTTTCATACAGCTGAGGTCAGAAAATGACTTCAGTCTTAAATTTTATACAGTTGTTTTGTGACTTAACATGCGATCTGATCTATCCTGGAGAATGTTACATGTGCCCTTGAAAATAATGTGTATTCTGTGTTTGTGTTTTTGTTTTTGTTTTTGAGAAATGTTCCATTTAACTCTATTGAATTAATTCGGTCTGATGTGTCATTCAAGGCCACTGTACCTTTATTGATTTTCTGTCTGAATGATCTATGAATGATGTAAGTGGTATATTAAAGTCCCTACTATTGTAATATTTCTGTCAATTTCTCCCTTTATGCCTATTAATACTTGCTTTATATATTAGAGGATCCTATGTTAGGTGCATATATGTTTAAAATGTTATATCCTTATCTTGAACTGACAACTTTATTTAATTTATTTATTTTATTGCTTTATAGGGCCACATCCTTGGCATATGGAAGTTCCCAGGCTAGGGGTCTAATCAGAGATATAGCTGCTGGCCTATACCACAGCCACAGCAATGCCAGATCCAAGTCACGTCTGTGACCTATACCACAGCTCACAGCAATGCTGGATTCTTAACGCATTGAGTGAGGCCAGGCATCAAACCCACATCCTCATGGATCCTAGTTGGGTTCATTACTGCTGAGCCAAAATAGGAACTCCCATGGATTCACAACCTTATTATTACAAAATGCCCTTCTTTTTTCTTATAGACTTTGTTTAAAAGTATATTTTGTTTGATATGAGTATTGCTATGCCAGCTTTTTGTTTACATAGAAAATCTTTTTCCAACTTCTTACCTTCAGCCTATGTGTATATTCATATCTGAAGTGAGTCTTTTGTAGGTAGCATATAGATGATTTTTTTATCCATTCAGCCACTCTTATGTCTTTTGATTGGAGCATTTAGTCCATTTACACTTAAAGTGATTATTGATAAGTGTGTATTCAGTGCCAATTTGTTATTTGTTTTCCAGCTCTTTTTGTAGTTCTTCTCTCTTCTTTTCTTCTTTTAGTATCTTCCCTTGTGGTTTGATGATTTTCTTTAATGTTGTGTTTAGATTTCTTTCTCATAGTGTGTCTGTGTGTGTATTGTAGGTTTTTGGTTTGTAGTTACCATGAGGTTTTCAAAACTGCTTAAGAGCACTCATCTTCTCAGTGTGGGACTCCAGGGCTGACATGCCCAAAGTGGAGCTTGAACTCCTCACTCCTTAGGGAGGATCTCTGAGTGTGTGACATTCCTTTCTTCTCTTGGGTCACCCAACAGGTGTGTGACTCCTGGCCAGACTGCCTGTCTTCCACTCCTACCCATCTTGGTCTTTTTTTTTCTTTTTCTGTATCCTTAGTTGTAGAAGAACTATTCTTCTAGTCTTCATGTCATTCTCAGAGAGTGTTGCTCTGTATCGTGTTGCCGTTGTGGTTTGTTCATCAGAGGAGATGAACTCATTGTTTTCCTGCTCTGCTACTTTGTTCCTGCTTCTGAATTTCATATAACTTCTAAAGCATTTATATTAATAACACTTATCCATACAATATAGCCTAAAATGGTTTATAATCATTTATCTGGCAATGATTTCCATGTAATTTAACATACCAAATAAGCCTAATTAGTTTAATATCTCTGTTTGATAAAGATGGAAAAAAAAAGATTTTGAGATATTCCAGAGGCCTTTGTAGAAACCCCCAAATTATTTCTAGGTCAATAAGACTTCATGGAGAATTTAATTGGAGGGATGTTTGTCAAAAATATAAAAAGGTTTTAAAACACTTGGTCAAAAGGGATCACGGTTCACTGTAAAAAAAAATATCTATTTAATCAAGATGTTAAATACTTCGCAGGCAAATAGAGAAAGTTAAATATTTGTAAAAAATTTGGCTCCTGCAATATTGAAAAGCCTTGTTTTTTTTTCTTCTAAGTAATCAAAGAACAGAGAATCTTTTTCTAGATAGGTTACATTAAAGATAGAAAAGGGGTTTGGAGCTTTCTTTTACAATAATTTCTCACTAAGATTTCTAACATATAAAAAGAAAATTATATTTACATAAGTATACTATTCATGTTAAAGCTTATTTTTAAAACCCTTATAAGAAATTCATTTGATCTTATCCAGCTTGATCACACATAAAACAGAGGACATATTTATTAACAGACCCTAAATTATCTTCAGTTCTGTCATAGGAAGCCCAAAGTAGAAAAAACTAATTTTCAGTAATTTTTCATTATTTTATATTTGGAAATGATCTAGATATTTAATTTCCATCATTTAATTTAACTTAGCAAAGTACTAAGGGTGTGAATTACCAAAAATATCTGGAAAACTGATTTAATAAATATAACGCAATCATTATTTTAAAAGTTCAGCTAAATACTCTTCTATATATGTATTTAATACATTTATGTATTTATTTGTTTTGCTTTTCAGAGCTACACCCATGGCATATGGAAGTTCCCAGGCTAGGGGTCTAATTGGAGCTGCAGCTGCCACCCTACACCACTGCCACAGCAGTGTAGGATCCAAGCCACATCTGTGACCTGCACCACAGCTCACAGCAATGCTGGATCCCCAACCCACTGAGGTAGGCCACAATCAAATCCGCATCCTCATGGATACTAGTCAGATTCATTTCTACTGTGCCACAATGGAAACTCCCGATTTAGTACATTTATTTTTAATATTCATACTTAGATTACCCCTGAAGATTTTATGAGATATTAAAGCAGCCATTTATCTTAATTTTCTGCTGGCAAATTTTGAAAATCCCATTGCTGGGATAAATTCCTTTCCATTTTAAATAATCTTATCTTTCACTTGGAAGCATTGAAGCTATTTTTCATCTTCGATGCCTATTTGTTTCACTAAGTTTTGTCTCAGATTCTCTTTTTGGGGGTTAATAGTTTCAAATAATCACAAGGTCCTTTCAGTATGTACTTTAAAATCACACTCCTTTTTTGGTAATTTGGGGATATTATAGTTTTATATATTAATTTATTTTCATTGATTTTATTTAAGAATCCCAATCATATGAATGTTCTTCATTCCTTGACAGTTTCTATTTTTACCACTTTCTTTCAGATTGTTTCACTTCTTAAAATCTTACTTTGGTTCTCTTGTTTTTTCCTGATTTTCCTTAATGCTGTTACCATGTTTCCAATCCAGTTTTCACAGGACAACTTGTAATTGTAAATTTGAGGTGGTTCTAATGCCTTGGCACCCTACAAAGCAAGTCGAAACCTCCAGGTTAAGAAATGCCTCCTGGTTAAGCAATTAAAACCTAAGAATAGCCAATATGTATACACATATAATATGTGTATATGTATGTATATGTGTATATACGCATATATATCCACTTGCTTGAGTATATTTACTTGGGACTTTTATCTTACAGATTTTTGTCTTATAAATGTTTTAATGAAAGAGGGTGCTCCTTAGTTTCAGTCTGTTGATTGGATCTCATGTTTTTATTTTAGAAGATACTTTATATTGATTTATTACATTTTCTTGTGCTTATTTTGTTTTCTTTTTTAGTTCAAAGGACTCTGTCTCTGTCACTACAGCAAAGCTGAAACTCTTTTCTGCATATTTGGAGCAGATCGATTGTTTCCTTCCATTCATTCTTTCACTTATTACCTACTTATATTTGAGTTGCGGGATCCTAAAATTCACCTTTTTAATATTATTTGTTTTTTCTACTCAATTGCCAAAAGGCACCAATCCCTTCTTTTTTTTTTCTGTCATTTTCTCTCCAAAATGGTAAGCCTTACAGAGATTGGCAATAGTAATATAGTAATTGAAAATGAAGTAGTAAAATATTTTCTAGTCACAGAAAATATAATTGTGTGCAAGTAAAATTCAAAAGAATCTAAAAATATAATGATTTTATCAAAGTGCATACAAATGAAACACACTAAAATCAATTTTATTTCTATTACTAGCAACATATATTTTTTAAAATGAACTTTTCAATAAACAAACTGGAATACATGGATATCAATTTTTTAAAAAGTGCGTTTTACATCACACATAATCAATTTCATATAGTCAATAGATTGGTATTTGAAAGGTAAAGCAATAAGCTTTGTATAAGAATAATCTAATGACATTCAGATAAACAAAATAGCACTAAATATAAAATAATGAATTGATTTAAAGCTGATTTATTTTATTAAAGGTATCATTAAGAGAATAAAAAGGCATGCCACAAATTGGAAGGATATATTCACAATTTATGAATATCCAAAAATGGATCCATGTATTGAATATTTACAAACAGAGCTAGTCCACCCAAGTGATTAAAGCTTGAATAACAATTTCACAAAAAGGATACTCAAATAGCCAATGATCATATGAAATAATGTAATGATCTGTAGTGTGACAGAAATGCACATTAAATTCAAAACATCTAGTCATGCAAATTGTAATGGATATAATTTTTAAAATGATTCATAATAGCTACTCAGAATAAGAATATACAGCAACCAAAACGATCATACATAGTAGCAAGTGGGAGCAAGTAGTTCATACAGTCATTTTGGGAAGTAGTTTGGCAGTTTTCTAAACTCAACTCAACATATGTTACAATATGAACCAGTTCTATTCCTGGGTTATATATCTGACAGAGATTAAGTTCTTGTGTCCAAAACACAAGTATAACAATGTTCATTTCACCCTTATTCTGAATAGCCCAAACTGGAAAAACCCAGAAATCCTTCCAGTTTTAAAATGAATAACTTCTACAGTATTCATGTGATAAAATATTACTTAACAAAGAAAATTTTAAAACCACTGTTATGGATAACAACACAGATGGATCTTGTAGACTTAATATTCAGAGAGAGGTGCCACAGAAGAGCACACAGCATAAATGATGATCAAAGGCAGCAAAACGAATCTAATAGTGATTAATTTGGGGAAGTATTAGCTGGGATCAGCATGAAGAAGTCTCCTTACCCATAGCAAATATGCTGTACTTTGATACACATAGCAATTACATATATAATTACAATGAAAATTTGTGTATATCACTCCAGCTATGATTAATGCTAAAGACAAGAGAAAGAAGGACTTTCTGAATCTACCCATTTCGAACAAATCCCTCCCTTCATCTTAACTAGGTCCCCACCCAGGTACACCTCTTACACCATGTTGAAGTCTTGGCCAATTGGTGTTTGTGCTGCTTTTTGGTCAGTATGCAGGCAGCTCCCTACATCACTCTCCTCCAGAAAAGGAAAGGTTCTGTGCTACCTTCTCACATCCCCAGCCACCTCCTGCAGGTGTGGATTGATCCAGGTGCCCCCTCCTGTCCTTCTAGAGCTCTAGGCTGTTCCAGTGGCAAACTACCTGCTCAGGTCATGCAGCTGGGAAAGGGCAGCACAGGGACCCTGACCAGGGCTGACTGCATAAAGGATCTGTGCTCTTGTCCACTGTGCTGTGCCGGCTCTGGAGACATGAGGCCTGGCATGAAGGGAGGCAGTTGCATCTGCCAGAGCCTTTCCTGCTGCTGAGCCTTCTTCCTGGGATGTAAGCCATTTTAAATGTCACATTTCCAAAATGATTTGATGGGCAATCTGGTAGCCTGGGAAAGTTGGAGGTGTCCGTGCAGCCCTACTGGAAATGCCTTGGTGTCTCCACAGACCTGTGCAGGTAACTGTTTTCATAAAGTATTTCTTGGGCACAGCCAGAAGACTGAAAAATTCATCCAACTGTTGTGTACCTATGCAAGGTGCATGGGGCTGTGGCTGGTCTCGCTGAGTTTTGCAGGTTCTGGCTCCCTGTTCCCTGCAGGAAGTTTTCAACCAGGAGCATGTCTGAAAGTTAGGACGCAGGGAAGTTGGGGTGAAGTTGGCTCTGAAAGCGGCACAGGGCTGTTGCTTCTAAGGGTAAGAGGGTGGAGGTGTGAGCGTGTCAGTTATATGAAAAGCTTCCCTTTCCACACTCCCAGGTATTTCTTGGTCATAACATGTAACACGGACATGATATCTTTCTATGAAATCACTGATTTGCAGTAGTACTCCCTATTATTGTCTGCTATTTGCTTTGCTTCTTGTCTCCAAGAGAGATGTTATCTAGGAATTTCTAGGACTGTGTGTGATTGTTGGGCTTCAAAGGTTACCCTTTGAAGTCCTTCACTTTGTTCGCTTAAGAATAAACTTCCCCAGAGGCTGTACAAGTATTCGAAGGTCCCGGTAATCCTATGGGCTCACTTACACTTTTGTTGTGAACATGGAACCTCTCCCTTAGTGGGAAGTGTGGATCACAGGCTGGTGTGCTTACACATTCCCAAAACAGCACACAGGTTATTTTGTGTTTACAAGAAGCCTCAGATCCTCGTTTCCAGCTATGACTGAGATACAGGGTACATCTATGCTCACAGGTGCCTGTACTTATTTATGGCAATTGAATCCTGCCTATGACTTGGAGGAAGTGCTGCCATGATGCAGATGGAAGCTGATGCACATCAAGACCCTGCTTTGAAGGCACTTGGAGTTAGGTAGGGGAGGAAGAGACTGGTGCCCAAGCAGATGAAACAAAAGGAGGTCATGACAGAGTTGGAGGTGAGAGCCTCCTTCCTCCCCACTCATGAGGGCAAATGGGAATGAAGACCCCTGGCTTCAGATTCTGGTTTCTCACCAAGGTCAAGTGAAACTGCTCTCTGTCTTTAGTTACTCAGTTTTACTTGGGAAACATAATTTGTTTTTTTCTGTCATCTTTCTCCTAGGACACAGTAGACACAGTGCTTGAATTATCAATATAATGTTCCTCCCTCTTGGTGGGTAAAGATGGTGTGTGTTGGTGGTAGACTAAGGTGCTTGAATTTCAGTAAGAAATGTGGGTACCTGAGGCAGCTGTGGGTCCCTGCCCCATCAAACCCAGACAGGGGAAGAGTACCACTGGAGGAATGCAGACAAGTAAAGAGAGACGTGAGGGCTCCTCTATGAATAAGATGAAATAACATCTGAGAGGAAAAAGGGATTTTCCCAGAGGAGGGGAATGGTCGGTCATGGGCTCTGATTGGCTAGTTTTCATCTGATGCTTACTTTTTTTTTTTTTTGTCTTTTTGCCTTTTATGTAGAGCTGCACCCGTGGCATATGGAGGTTCCCAGGCTAGGGGTCTAACAGGAGCTGTAGCCGCCAGCCTTCGCCACAGCCACAGCAACACGGGATCCGAGCCGCGTCTGCAACACACAGCCGCGTCTTCACCACAGCTCACGGCAACGCTGGATCCTTAACCCACTGAGCAAGGCCAGGGATGTGAACCCACAACCTCATGGTTCTTAGTCAGATTCATTAACCACTGAGCCACGAAGGGAACTCCCCTGTGAGGTTTCTATTTCAGAATGAAAACAAAAGCATAAGGCAAATGAGTATGGAAATACTGCATAGTGGTTTGGTGTATTGTTGTATCAATATGCAGTGAGTCCTATGTCCCTGTGCACACATCCTCTGCTAGTGGGATTTTTCTCCTCTTCCTTTCAGGACTTGAATTTATCTCCCTACCTGGTGATCTTAGGCTGGTTTGTAATTTACTTGTCTCAACAGGATGTTTCAGGTATAACACTGCTTACCTTCTTAGTCTCAGACTTAAGATACTCCAAGGTTTCAGCTTTTACCCCTTGGAAGCTTGAGCTCACTGTACTCCATAGAATTTAAGAATGGACAACCAAGTGGAGGAATAGCCCAGCCAGCCTAACTGTTCCTGCCATTCCAGCTGGGACCTGGTCCATCTGAGGGTGCATCTTAGACTACCCCAGCTCAGCAGACTGTAGTCACAGAGGTGAGCCTAGTAGAAGACTCCCAATGGACTTAAGGAATCATGGGAAATAGCAAATGAATGCATTTTAAGGTACTGAGTTTCAGGATGGCTTGTTCTGCAGCCATAGGTTCAATGTCCTTTAACTAAATGTGCAACCCTGAGATGGCTTTTGGCAGTTTATTTAACTTTTCAAAGCTTTATTCTTCTTCCAGAAATGTGTGATAAAGATATGCACTGCCGCCTTGGGGTTTTAGTTGATTAAATGACCTAATATATTTGTTCTTAACCAAATTCACCGTACTGCCACTATGGAAAAAAGTCTAAGAGAAAAAAAAGTGTTGCAAATGACTATGTATAATTAAAAAATTTACTATACCTGGCTTAAATTCTTTAAAAAGCTTAGAAACCACTTTGAAAATATTTAAAATATATGGCAGAGCAAGTATAGTATCTTTTAGTTGACTCTTTTTTGGTTTAGGTTGTTTCCATGTCTTGGCTATTGTGAATAGTGCTGTATTGAACATAGGGGTACATGTATCTTTTTGAATTATAGTTTTGTCCAGATATATGCCCAGAAGTGGGATTGCTGATCGTATGGTATTCTGTATTTAATTTCATGAGGAACCTCCATACTATTCTCCATAGTGGTTTTCCCACCAACAGTGTAGGAGGGTTCCCTTTTCTCCACATCTTCTCTAGCATTTGTTATTTGTAGACTTACTAATGATGGCCATTCTGACTGGAATGAGGTGGTACCTCATTTTAGTTTTGATTTACATTTTTTTTATTTTTTTGGTCTTTTGTCTTTTTAGGCCCACACCCGCAGCATATGGAGATTCCCAGGCTAGGGGTCAAATCAGAGCTACAGCTGCTGGCCTACACCACAGCAACGCTGGATCCTTAACCCACTGAGCGAGGCCAGGGATTGAACCCACAACCTTATGTTTCCTAGTTGGAGTCATTTCCACTGAGCCATGACAGGAATTCATGATTTGCATTTCTCTAATAATTAGCAGTGTTGAGCATCTTTGTGCATAGTGGACATCTGTCCATCTTCTTTGGAGAAATGTCTACTTAGGTCTTCTGCCCATTTTTTGATTGGTTTGTTTTTTGTTGTTGTTGCTGAGTTATATGAGTTGTTTGTATATTTTGGAGGTTAAGCTCTTGTCAGTTGCATTATTCACAACTGTTTTCTCCCATTCCATAGGTTGTCTTTTCATTTTTATTATGGTTTCCTTTGCTGGGCAAAAGCTTGTTAGTTTGATTATGTCCCATTTGTTTATTTTTTTTTCTATTACCTTGGGGCACTGATCTGATAAACCATTTGTATGGTTTATGTTGGACAATGTTTTGCCTATGTTCTCTTCTAGCAATTTTGTGGTGTCGTGTCTTATGTTCATCATATTTTCTTAAACCTTATGTTGCAGTAAACATATAAAAAGGAAATGGATATCTTTCAGTTTTCTGTTCAAAGGTATTGCTGACTCCAAATCCTCACTGCATATGTTATTGGTATTTTCATGCTGAGAATGACATTATTGGTTGTGAAAAGAATTACAAACTGCTGCAAAGCCACTGAGCACTTCTCATGTGTCCCTGTGGTCTCATTCTTATTTAGATATGTGTAGGGAACACAGAAGCAGGGCTGTCCCTACCCTTATTATTCCAGGTTCTTTTGGGAAAATAATGGGCTTTGTGCATGTGAATCCCATATACAATTTTGAAAAATTACTCCCTTGTCCATATTTTATCAGCACTAAAATGAGATGCCCAAGGTACAAGTTCATAGTGTTTAACATCTGATCAGTTTCTTGTGCTGCCTCTTATTTCAGTAAAATCCTTGGAATATTTCCAATTGCAGTCACATAAATTCCCAGAATCCTTATAAAAATTTAATCTTTAGATCACATTCTTAAAAGTAAAGTAAAAAGTGATATGTAAGCAAAACATTTTTACAGTGGTGGCTGGAGGCAAGCATTTGTGGCATCTCAAACTAGTCCATTGTTCTAATCACAGTTTTGCCATTTATTTCTCTTTTCCTATGAGGAAATACACTCCAATCCATTTATTGATGCTTATGCCATTATGATAGGCATTAAGAAAACACATGAATAAGATGTGATCCTTGACCTTGAGAAACTCATAAGAGGAGGGAGCCATTTATGGAAACTTTTACAAGGATAGCTATGATCAGAGCTCTAGTGAAGTTAGAATCGTGTGGAAGCATAAAGAAGCATGATAGGACAAAATGTCATGAGTTTCCCCTTGAGATCTGAATAGGATATTGATAAGATAGAGGTAATGAGCATTCATGGGTGAGAAGACAGCAAAAACAGATGAAATTACATTATGCACAAATGTGAGGCCAAGAAAATTGGGCTCAGGAGCATGGGATAATGCAAGGTGTATAGCGTGACTGAAGAGATTAAATAAGATATATCAAGATAGTTGTGCTATGGTTCAAAATTGGATGGATTTCTCATAGCATTATGGTCAGAAAAGATGCTTGCTGTGATTTCAATTTTCTTAAATTTACTGAGGCTTGTTTTGTGACCCAAGATGTAACCTATCCTAAGAAATGTTCAAGGTGAACTTGAAAAGAATGTATATTATACTGCTTTTGGATAGAATACTCTATAAATTTAAATTAAGTCCATCTGGTCTAATATGTCATTTAAGGCTTGTGTTTTCTTATTGATTTTCTGACTGGATGATCTATCCATTTTGATGTAAGTGGAGTGTTAAAGTACTCCTACTATTACTATTTTACTGTCAATCTCTCCTTTTATGTCTGTTGACATTAAATTTTTTTTTATTTTTCCATTATAGCTGGTTTACAGATTTCTGTCAGTTTTCCAAAAGCACAGCATGGTGATCCAGTTACATATACAAATATAGATTCATCACAAGTGATTAGACATAGTTCCCGGTGCTATACAGCAGGATCTCCTTGCTTTTCCATCCCAAAGGCAATAGCCTACAACTGTTAACTCCAGACTCCCATACTATCCCACTCCCTCCCCCACCTTCTTGGCAACCACAAGTCTGTTCTCCAAGTCCATGATTTTCTTTTCTGTAGAAAGATTCATTTGTGCAGTATATTAGGTCCCAGATATAAGTGATATCATACAGTGTTTGTCTTTCTCCTTCTGACTTATTTCACTTAGTATGAGGTTCTCTAATTCCAACCATGTTGCTTCAAATGTCATTATTTTATTCTTCTTTATGGCTGAGTAGTATTCCATCGTGTATATATACCACATCTTCCTAATCCAATCATCTGTCAGTGGACATCTGGGTTGTTTCCATGTCTTGGCTATTGTGAATAGTGCTGCAGTGAACATGCGTGTGCAAGTGTCTTTCTCCAGGAAATTTTTGTCTGGATATATGCCCAAGAATGGGATTGCTGGGTCATATGGTAGTTCTATGTATAGTTTTCTAAGGTACCTCCACACTGTCTTCCATAGTGGCTGCACCAGCTTACATTCCCACCAACAGTGCAGGAGAGTTCCCTTTTCTCCACACGCCCTCCAGCATTTGTTGTTTGTGGACTTGCTAATGATGGCCACTCTGACTGGTGTGAGGTGGTATCTCATGGTAGTTTTGATTTGCATTTCTCTAATCATCAGTGATGTTGAGCATTTTTTCATGTGCTTGTTGGCCATCTGCATATCTTCTTTGGAGAAATGTCTATTCAGGTCCTTTGCCCATTTTTCAATGGGGTTGTTGGCTTTTTTGTGGTTGAGTTGTATCAGTTGTTTGTATATTTTAGAGATTAAGCCCTTGTCAGTTGTGTCATTTGAAAAAGTTTTCTCCCATTCTGTACGTTGTCCTTTAGTTTTCTTTTTGGTTTCCTTTGCTGTGCAAAAGCTTGTCAGCTTGATTAGGCCCCATTGGTTTATCTTTGCTTTTATTTCTGTTGCTTTGGGAGACTGACCTGAGAAAACATTTAAAGGCTGATGTCAGAGAATGTTTCACCAATGTTTTCTTCCAGGAGTTTAATGATGTCTTTTATATTTAAGTCTTTAAGTCATTTTGAGTTTATTTTTGTGCATGGCATGAGAGTGTGTTCTAGTTTCATTGATTTGCATGCAGCTGACCAGGTTTCCCAGCAATACTTACTGAAAAGACTGTCTTTTCCCATTTTATGTTCTTGCCTCCTTTGTCAAAGATCAATTGGCTGTAGGTGTCTGGGTTTATTTCTGGGTTCTCTATTCTGTTCCATTGGTCTGTATGTCTGTTTGGTACCAGTACCACACTGTCTTGATTACTGTGGCCCTGTAATATTGCCTGAAGTCTGGGAGACATAAGCGTCCTGCTTGGTTTTTGTTTCTTAGAATTGCTTTAGCAATTCTGGTTCTTTTGTGGTTCCATATAAATTTTTGGATTGTTTGTTCTAGTTCTGTGAAAAATGTCATGGGTAATTTGATAGGGATTGCATTGAATCTGTAGATTGCTTTGGGTAGTATGGTCATTTTTACAATATTAATTTTCTGGCCCATGAGCATGGAAGATCTTTCCATTTCTTTGTATCTTCTTTGATTTCCTTGATTAATGTTTTGTAGTTCTCTGCATATAAGTCTTTCACCTCCTTGGTCAGGTTTATTCCCAGGTACTTGATTTTTTTGGGTGCTATTTTAAAAGATATAGTATTTTGGTATTCTTTTTCTAATATTTCATTGTTAGTATACAGAAATGAGATTGATTTCTGAAGGTTAACCTTATATCCTGCTACTTTGCTGAATTCATTGATCAGTTCAAGCAGTTTTGGGGTGTTGAGTCCTTGGGGTTTTCTATATATAGTATCGTGTCATCTGCATATGGTGACAGTTTTACCTCTTCTATTCCTATTTGGATACCTTTTATTTCTTTTGTTTGATTGCCACAGCTAGGACTTCCAATACTATGTTGAATAACAGTGGTGAGAGTGGACATCCTTGTTCCAGATTTTAGTGGGAAGGCTTTCAGTTTTTCTCCATTGAGTATTATATTTACTATGGGTTTGTTTACTATAGGTTTGTTGTAAATTAAGGAATGTTCCCTCTATACCCACTTTGGTAAGAGTTTTGATCATGAATGGATGTTAGACTTTGTCAAATGCTTTTTCTGTATCTATTGAGATGATCATGTGTTTTTTGACTTTTGTTAATATGGTATATGATGATTGATTTGCGAACATTGTACACCTGGAATGAATTCCACCTTGTCATGGTGTATGATCTTTTTTATATGTTGTTGGATTCGGTTGGCTAAAATTTTGTTGAGAATTTTTACCTCTATATTCATCAAAGATACTGGCCTATGGTTTTCTTTTTTCGTGGTGTCTTTGTCTGGTTTTGGAATTAAACTGATGTTGACATCATAGAATGTCTTTGGGAATGTTCCTTCCTCTTCAACCTTTTGGAAAAGTTTAAGGATGATGGGCATGAGTTCCTCTTTGTACGTTTGGTAGAATTAGCCTGTGAAACCATCTGGTCCTGGACTTTTATTTGTAAGGAGTATTTTTATGACATACTCAATTTCATTTCTAGTGATCGGTCTGTTCAGTTAATATATTTCTTCTTGATTCAGTTTTGGCAGGGAGTAAGTCTCTAAAAAGTTGTTCATTTCTTCTAGGTTGTCAAATTTGCTGGCGTACAATTGTTCATAGTATTCTCTCATGATTTTTTGTATTTCTGTAATATCTGTTGTGACTTCTCCTTTTTCATTTGTTATTTTGTTTATTTGGGTTTTTTCTCTCCTCTTCTTGGTGAGTCTAGCCAGAGGTTTGTCAATTTTGTTTACCTTTTCAAAGAACCAGCTCTTGGTTTTATCGATTTTTTTTTCTATTGTTTTTTGAATATTTTATTGATTTCTTCTCTGATTTTTATGATTTCCTTCCTTCTGCTGACTTTAGTTTTTTGTTCTTTTTTTACATGCTGGGTTAATTTGTCAATTTGAGATCTTTCCTCTTTTTTGAGGAAGGCCTGTATTGCTATGAATTTCCCTCTGAGCACTGCTTTTGTAACATCCCATAGATCTGGAGTTGTTGTGTCGTCATTATATTTTGTCTTGAGGTATTTTTTAATTGTCTTCTTGATTTCCTCATTGACCCATTCATTTTTTAGTAACATGTTGTTTAGTCTCCATGTAGTGTGTTTTTTCTCATTACCTTTCCTGTGGTTGATTTCTAGTTTCAGGCATTTGTGGTCAGAGAAGATACTTGAAATAATTGCTATACTCTTAAATTTGTTGAGGTTGGCTTTGTGCCGTAGTAGGTGATCTATCCTTGAGAATGTTCCATGTGCACTTGAGAAGAGTGTATATTTTGATTTTTTTTGGATGTAATGTCCTGAAAATGTCAATTAGGTCAAACTTTTCTATTGTGTCATTTAGGGTCTCTGTTGCCTTACTGATTTTCTGCCTAGAGGATCTGTCCATTGATGTTGGGGTGTTAAAGTCTTCTATTATTATTGTATTCCCATCTATTTCTCCTTTTATATATGATAGTACTTGTTGTAGGTACTTGGGTGCTCCTATATTAGGGGCATATATATTGACAATTATAATATCCTTTTCTTGAATGGATCCTTTAACCATTAAATAGTGTCCTTCTTTATCTTTCTTTATGGCCTTCATCTTAAAGTCTATTTTGTCTGATATGAGTATTGCCACTCCTGCTTTCCTTTCATGTCCATTGGCATGAAATATCTTTTCCCATCCCCTTACTTTCAATCTATAAGTGTCCTTTGCTCTAAGGTGAGTCTCTTGTAGGCAGCAGATTGTAGGTTTTTGCTTTTTTATCCAGTCTGCCACTCTGTGTCTTTTGATTGGAGCACTCAGTCGATTGACATTTAAGGTGATTATTGATAGATGTGTATTTATTGCCATTTTAGACCTTGTTTTCCAGTTGATTCTATGTGTTTTTTTTTTTTTTGGTTGGATGTTTTCCATATTTTATCTCAAGTGCTTTTCTTTTCAGTATTTGTGGACGTGATATTCCATTTTGATTTGTGGTTGCCGTGTTTTTTAAGTATGTTAACACCTTCTTATATCTGCTTGCTGTAGCCTGATAGCCATATAGGCTCAAACGCATCATTAAAATTTTTTTAAAGTGGAGTTCCCTTCGTGGCTCAGTGGTTAACGAATCCAACTAAGAACCATGAGGTTGCGGGTTCAATCCCTGGCCTTGCTCAGAGGGTTAAGGATCTGGCATTGCCGTGAGCTGTGGTGTAGGTTGCAGACATGGCTCGGATCCCGCATTGTTGTGTCTGTGGCGTAGGCCGGCAGCTACAGCTCCTGTTAGACCCCTAGCCTGGGAACCTCCACATGCCACGGGTGCGGCTCTAGATAAAGGCAAAAAGACAAAAAAAATTTTTAAGTTAAAAAATGTCTATATTTTCTTATTTTCCCTCCCCATAATGTATGATTTTGTTGTCTTTAAAAAAAATTTTTTTTAACATCTTTATGTTTAGATCTGTGTGCTGGCTTATTTGAATGATTGCTTTCCAGTTGTTATTTCCTCCATTGTATTTCTTACTTTTTACTTTTTTGTTTTTACAGGAACCCTTTCAGTATTTCATTTAGAATGGGTTTAGTATTGCTGTACTCTTTTAGCTTTTGTTTGTTGGGAAAATGCTTTATTTCCCCTTCTATTTTAAATGATATTCTTGTTGGGTAGAGCATTCTAGGTTGCAAATTTTGTCTTTTCAGCACTTTAAATATATCTTGCCACTCCCTTCTGGCCTGTAGTATTTCTGTAGAGAAATCAGCTGATAGCCTTATGGGGGATCCCTTATAAGTAACGCTTTGCTTTCCTCTTGCTGCCTTTAGGATCCTCTCTTTAATTTTTGCCATTTTTAATATGCCTTGGTGTGGGTCTGTTTGGGTTCAACTTGTTTGGGGCCCTCTGAGCTTCCTGTATCTTGATGTCAGATTCCTTCAAATTTGGAAGGTTTTCAGACATAATTTCTTCAAATATATTTTCAATCCCCTTTTCTTTTTCTTCTCCTTCTGGAATTCCTATTATGTGTAGATTGGGCCCCTTTATATTATCCCATAGATGTCTTATATTGCTTTCATGTTTTTTCATTTGGTTTTCTGTCTGCTTTCCTGATTGGGTGATTTCCATGATTCTATCTTCCATGTCACTAATTTGTTCCTCTGCATTATTCAGACTGCTCTTTATTGCCTTTAGCTCAGTTTGCATCTCTGTAAAATGCGTTTTCTAGTTTTCTTGGCTCCTCCTTATGTTTTCTAGTTCCGGTCTAAGGGAATCTGCATTGCTCTTTGCATCTTCTCTTAATTCCTTGATATTCAGCCTTAATTCAAGTATTTTCACTACCTCCCTTCTGAACTCCATTTCTCTCAGACTGCAGAGGTCCATTTCATTGTTGACTGCTTTAGATGACTTCTCCTGTTCCTTTAACTGGGAATGTTTCTGGGCTTCTTCATCTTGCTTATGGTATTCTTTTTCTGTGAGTTTGTGGAAGCCACACTGTAGTCTTGTAAGGCTACTTCTAGGCAAGAGCACCCCTTTGTATTTTTTGGTGGGGTTACTATTTTTTTTTTTTTTTTTGGTGTGGGTGTTTGAATATTTGGTGTCTCTTTCTTCAGTGTTGGCAGGCTGTTATCTCCCTGGTACTCCATGTGTTTTGAGGGAGAATAAAGCAATGGGCTGGGCCAGCAGTTGGTTCCTGGTCTCTGGGCTCTCAACAGCAGCAAGGACCTGCAGGAGGGTGGCACTGGCTACTCCTAGTTGCAGGGCCCTGGGAAGTTGTAATGAGCTCTAGGCAGATCTAACAGGTGTCCAGAGCAGTTGGCAGTAGCAGCAGCAGGATGTGTGAGTTCCCAGGGGAGTGTGAGCCACAATGGCTAGTGTTCGATTGCAATGCCCTCCTCTGAGGTGATTGGTACTGAAGGTGGTACCTGTTCAGGGACCCCTAGTGGTTTCAGGCCATGATCATCTCTAGAGCCAGTGATAACTGCGGTGGTTTTCCCCCTCCACCTGTAGGCCATGCATGAAGCAACCTGTCTCACTTAGCCCACATAGGAGGTGCTGTACAGGTTGTTCCTAGTTGCAAGGTCCTGGGAAGTGATAGAGATCAGGCATATGGGTACTGCCCAGAGCACTTAGCAGTGGGAGCAGCAGGGCTGGCATGTTCCCAGGAGTGCAAGAGCACCCACAAGTGGTGTTCAGCCCCAACACTCACCTCTATAGTGCCCTTGAGGTGACTGAGGCTGCAGCTGGTGCCTATTCATGGATCCCTAGTAGTAACGTGTTATTCCCCTCTCTGGAGCCAGAGATAAACTGTGGTGGTGGTTTGCCTCTGCCTCCTGTAGACCATGCAGGAAGTACCTCATCCTGCTTAGCCCCTACAGGATGTGCTGCACAAGGTGCTCTTAGTTATAGGTTCCTGGGAAGGTACAAGCATCTGGGCACTGCCCAGAATATTTGGCAGTGGCAGGTGTGCTCCCAGGGGAGCTAGAGTAACAGCAGGTGGTGTTCTGTCATAATGTCCTTCTCTATAGTGCCCTCTGAGGTGGTTGGGGCTGCAAGTGATTTTTGTTCAGGTGTCCCCATTGTGGGCCATGCCCTCCTCTGGAGTCAGGGATAACTGTGGTGGTTTGCTCCTGCCCCCTGCAGGCCACCAGGAAGCACCCTGTCCCACTTAGACCACAAAGGAGATGCTGCACCAGCTGCACCTAGTTGTATGGACTTTGGAAGGGACAGTAAAAAAGTGTCTGGGCACTGCCCTGAGGGTTTGGCAGTGGCAGCTGCAGGGCAGGTGTGTTCCCAGGGGAGTGATAGCAGCAGTGTCTGGTGCTTGATAGGTCCCATGTCACACTTAGTCCCCTGATGCCCTTAGCCCATTCTGGAAGTGCCTGGTCACCGGTAGCCTGCATAAGAAGTGCCCAATCTCTGGTATATCAGCAAAAGTCTTATGGATGGTTGTGCCTGAGATGCTGGACCACTGCAGACAAGCAAGCAACCTCCATGTTGTGGGAAGTCTGCACCCCAGGTCTGCCGTGGTCTAGCAAGCTCCTTGCCATTGTGGGTGAGCTGTGCCCAGAGATGCCTGATCCACAGCAGTCTAGCAGGGACTTCTGATTGCACGGTCTGGGTGGGGTGTGTCTGAAAGACGCTGGGGCAACAGTGGTCTAGCAAGCAGGCTCAGGCTACTGCTGTTTGCACTTGAGTCACCCCGCCCTCTGCAAACTCCCCTCTGGCTGCTAGAGGTTTGCACTTAATCGCTTAATGCTTAATCCGACCTGCTCACTGGACTTGAGTGGCCCCATCCTTTGCAAGCTAGCCTCTGGCTGCTGGAGGTTTGTGCTTGATTTGCCCCGCTCTCTGCACTAGTTCAAGGTGCTTCCTATGGTGGTCAGCCCCTCCTCCTCTCCTCTTCCCCAACAATGGAGCCTTGCCTCTCCTGTGGGCCCAGACCTTCCCCCAGGTTCCATCTGTCCTGGCATTCCACTCCCCAGCCTGTAGAATATCACTCCCCCGCCCATGGCACACTGCTCCCTAGCCCCCTAGGCTGTCTCCACACCACCAATCCCAGCCCTCTCTGAGGGACTGACCTCAGGAGCCTAAGATTCAACTCCGAGCCCCCGCCCAAGCATCTCAGGCTGTGGTGTCTGTGCCGGTGTTCAGATGATCTGTGAGGCTCTCATTCTGCTTTTCCATTCTCAGTCCAGCTGCTGCGCTTTTCTCAGGCTTTGAGGTCCCTCTAGCTTGGCTGATCTCTCCGTTGGTTAGGTGGCTTCCCAGGGTGTGGGTTCCTTTTCCCCTTCACAGCTCCCTCCCTGGTGCCATCCTGATTCCTTTTTTTTTTTTTTATGTTGTTCTACCCGGTTATGTCAAGAGTTTCTTGCCCTTTTTGGAGGTTTAAGTTCTTCTTCCAGCATTCAGTTGATATTCTGTTTAAGTTGTTTTACATTTAGATGTTTGTGGGAGAGGGTGAGTGCGACCTCTTATTCCTCTGCCATCTTGCCTCAACCCCCTGTTAACATTTTCCTTATATACTGAGGTGTTTCTATTTTGGGTGCATATATATTTATAAGCTTTATATCTTCTTCTTGGATTGATCCTTTGATCATTGTGTAGTGTCCTTCTTTGTCTCTTCTAACAGTTTTTATTTTAAAGTCATTTTGTCTGATACAAGTATTCTTACTCCAGCATTCTTTTAATTTCTATCCCTTTACTTCTGGTCTATGTGCATCTTTAGATCTGAAGTGAGTCTCCTGTAGGCAGCATATATATGGGTCTTTTTTTTGTCTCCATTCAGCTACTCTGTCTTTTGGTTGGAGCACTTAATCCGCTTGTATTTAAGGTAATTATTGATATGTATGTTATTACTGCCATTTTCTTAATTGTTTTGGATTAATTTTTGTAGGTCTTTTTTCTTCCCTTCCTCTTTTGTTTTCTTCCTTGTAATGTGATGACTATCTTTCGTGTTATGTTTGTGTTTTCTTTTTGTGTGTGTGTGTTATCTATTATAGATTTTTAGTTTATGGTTACCATGAGTTTTTTATATAGCTAGCTCTATGTGATTGTTTTAAGTTACTGATCACTTAAGTTCAAATGCATTAAAAACCCTGTATTTGTATTCTCTTCTCCTCTCTTCACAATTAACTGGTTTTAATATTTACATCTAATTGTTCTGTGTATCCCTTAACTGCTTACTGTGGATATAGATGATTTTACTACTTTTGTCATTTTAACTTCCCTACTATCTTTGTGTGTGGATGATTTCCTACAGTCACAGTATGTTTGCCTTTACTAGTTAGCTTTTTCATTTTGTAATTTTCTTGTTTCTAGTTGTGGCCTTTTCTTTTTTGCCTAGAGAAATTCTTTTAACACTTAATGTAAATCTTATTTGCTGACACTAAACTCTTTTACCTTTTGCTTGTCTGTAACACTTTTGATTGTGCCATCAAATTTGAATGAGAGCCTTACTGGGTAGAGTATTCTTGGTTGTACATTTTCCCCTTTCATCATATGGAAAAAGCATATCATGGTATACATTTTTCAGTCCCAAACACCAATTTTGCAAGTTGTGTTGATGATGTTGAGAATTACTGTTATTTTCAATTCAGTAGATAGTTACTTTCTAATTAGAAGTGACATTTTTATATTTAACAACTATGTTCCAATATATTTAAAATTTTTTACCTGGAATATGAAACAGTCTATAAAATTGTGTTTTTAGTGTGTACAGATAAGAGAGGTTTTAAAAACAACATATTTATTTTTCCCCCAAAGAAAAAAATGTCATGGAGTGATGAAAACATTTAAAACATCCATCTTTGAAATATTTTTCCAAAAGCATAAGTTTCTGCCAAAAGGCTTTCACTTTTTACTCAATTAAAATGTTAATATGCCACTTTTACTTCAGAGATTTGGATAAGGCTAAGGAAAGAGAAGTGTCTGTTCTTGCAGTTTGTTGTTTTTTGTGCTTTAGTCATCACTATAATATATGTATTTTATTTCCATTAACATCTTCAAGCCACTTGTCCACTTTGTGACAGTTTAATTATTTGATAAAATAATATGAAAATATAATTAACTGTGTAGGAGTGAATATATAACAAGGCTCAAAGCAAACCAAAGAGTAATACATGGAACTTGCTTTTCCTTCAGCATACCTTTACTTTCACATACAGACAAAATGAAGGTGTATGCGTGGCCATGTAGACTAGTGTCAATGAATATACTAAATAATGCTTACTTTTTTCTTTAAATAAAATACATATGTATGTGTGTACAGATTTTCTAATATCTTCTTATATACAACCCTTGTGCTAATGGAGAAAGTGCTGTTTGATCCAACAAAACTCCATATTGGAAAATACTTGGTGAAGACAGGATGAAAGGTGTTTACTTTTGAGATTTACTGAGGCAGCAATATTATTACCTTCTGAAGAAGTTGCTGCAAGAGTTTGGAGATGGCAGGGAAAAAAAGATTACTAATACCCATCTAAATCATGGGTGCAGGCTTTCTTGCATTCATTATTAAAATGGGTTTGGTGTCCCTTAGATAATTTGGAAAATAATATATTATAGAAAAAAGAAAAAAGTACCTCAAGCCAAGGATCATTTGTTAATCTAGCCTGTAAATAAGAGTTAATATGTAAATAAGAGTTAATACAATGAAAGTAGGCAAAAACACATATGTGAGGCCTGTAATAATAACTAGCCACTAAGATAGGCTAAAAAATGCTTTTAGTTCCATAAATATTATGATTCAAATTAACCTTTATGTTTTAGATGTATGTTTTCCAGAGAAAGGCAAAATGCCTGTGATTATGTGTGAATCAGAAGGCAGAATTATGAGGAACCGTTATAACATATAGATTTCCAAAGGACCCAAGTTGAAAATGCGTGATATGTAAAACAAGGCTTTGGGGAGTGTATCAGATGGCATATAATGCCTTTAATTACCATTATGATTATGCTTGATATCCTGTTTAGCCCTTGAGTCTGGATTCTGTTTCCTCTACTCATGAGCATAAGCTAAATGGGTTATGAGAAATCTGGAAAAAGAACTAAAGTTCAGTTCTATCAGCCTCTTCAAACATAACTCTTAGATTCTCTCACCACTGAGACTTTCTGGATGGACATTCTCTTATCAGCACTTCACTGAATTTCATTGGCATTGATGTCTTCCAAGTAGTAGAATATTAAAAAAACAAGCATTGGCATCAGACAGTGACATTCTTCCTTTCACCTGCTAGCAGTGGTAAAGAGCTTAACATTTTGAGTCTTATTTTCTTTACTTTAAAATTGGTGTAATAATGCCTGCTTCATAGCAGTGTTGTAGTTACTAGGAGCTAAATGAACGATCACTTCCAAGGTCACCAGTCAGTGACGTTCTACTCTGCTGGGGCCTTCTCCATTGCTTCCTCTTAAATGGTGCAGCCATACTGTAACCTAGCTTAGTACACATTTCACCTCTCTCAGAAAGCCAACTTTGCACCAAAATTGAATATTGAATATGGTGCTGCATACTGAAATACTTTGGAACTATTAGATTCTTTCCAACTCTCAACAATTTCCCCTTGTTCAGAACCTTTCCTTGCCATCTTTCCAAGGGGCAAACCACAGGTAAATCCACCTTCATGACTTAAGCATCTCCCAAAGTACCCACATACTTACTAATACCATCACAGCTGGGGGTGAGGATTTCAACATATAAATTTTGGGGTGACACAAAAATTCAGACTATAGCACGTGGTATATTGCAGAATAGCAAGTAAGTTTATCTAGTTTTTGTTTAGTGCATAAAAAGGAGACAGAGCAGGTGGTCTAAAGTAGGAGTTAACCAGCAGCAGAAAAGAATAGATTAGAGAGACCTAATATGCTGCATGGCGGACACAGTCAGAGACTTCTGAGAATAGAAACTTAGCTTATAGATGTTCCTGGAATACTGGTGTAGTCAGGAATTCTTAGAGGTATCCCCATTGCATTTTTCCATTTAGACAAGCTTCTAGGAGAGACCATGACCATCCCAGGGAGTCCATCATCTGCGTTAATATGGAACACGGGAACACAAGAGTTGGTTTTTCAAAATGCAGTGGTATTTAGGTATATTGTGTTCCTCTTGTGAAAGATGGGGACCCAGATGACCAACATTGTATTCTTTCTAGGATAAAATATGCCTGGGCATCTCTGGAAGATCAGTAAGGCCAGCCCGCAGGGTCTGTTTGCAGGATAGACTGAGTCACCTTCTGAGAAAGAAAACTTACTTTGAATGAAGATGATGTCAGGGCCCATGAGATTTTACTTCTGTATTCCTTGGTCATCAAAAAGAGAAATGCTTCTGAACATAGTGTAGTCTCTGTTTCTCACTCTCATTACCCAGATTTACACAGGTTTTATATGGTTAACTTCCTAGTGAAAAAGGAGGACCGTGATTAAAAGCAGAAAATCTGTTTAGTTTAAACCTTTGTAATGCATTACAGTGTAAAATGTAACTGTTGTGGGTTATTATATAACTCAAGGTGAAGAGGAAAGGCTTTGTCTGTAAGGTGGCTACCAAACACGAGACAGAGGAGACAGCAGAAGTACCGTTCTCTGATACTGTTATAGACCAAATCACGAAACTATAGAAAGCTAAAAATGCCTTCATGTTTGAAGCAGTTTAAGTGTATGCAATTAAATCATTACTGTATGTCCAGAGATATATCATTGTGGGTCTGCAAGTTTTCTGTAAGAAATACTTATTTTTTATGTTTCCATTTTCATGATCTAGAAAAATATCGTCACATGCTGAATCAACTGGATGAAATACTTTGGAACTGAGCCCTGTCATGCAATTTTATTAATTGTATGATACTTTAATTGTGCACTCAGGGGGATGGGGAGGTAATCTTAAGTATTAAAATAAGCATTCAAGTCAAGCATAAGCCAAATTATTATGTAACACAGTCTAAATGAAAATTTCATAGTAGTTTGAATGGAGAAAAGCAGTAAGAAATTGAGTTGCTACAAGGCAAAAAATTGTATAGGCATGTTGAATATGCAGAAGAACCTGCACAGTAGCAGTCATCATTACTACATTAACATTGTGGGGAATGACCTATTTGTTAGAAAACATCATCCTGCATGTGAAGTTAATACTGTGAATTTGAATATTATTGGTTATGTGAACATGGTTTTATTTAATTTGTAAATATATTTCAGCTTCACAGGTAGATAAGAGCTATGAAGTTGAGAACTTTATTCTTAGCTTTATGATTGTGCTTATTTAACTAGCCATTATAACAATAATAAGTTATCACCATGGGTCTGAGGAGATTTTTCCTTGCAGCGAGATTCATATACTGTTCAAGTTAGGGGAGGAACAAAAACAAACACTGTTCTGCTAAGAAATCCATGGTTTTAAGTATTTCAGAACTATCTGGGGCAGAGACAATGCCTTGGCATCACTAAACTCAGAGTAAAACTAGCCAAACTTTATGCTACCTCATTCTGCAGTTAGAATGAAGAAAAAACTTTAAGAAATGAGTGAACAATGCCAACTATTTTTTAATGAGATTAAACTCACGAATTCCTATTAGACCAATTTTTAATGTTTTTATAATTCTTCCTTGAATCATATTCAGATATAAGAATTTATCAAATATCTCTGAGGCCCTATACTATATACACTGTCAAATTTAGGAGGTAAACACTACTATTTTATATATGACAAAAATGAGTCTGAAAGACATTAAATTGTCTAAGGTCACGTATGTAAAGTATGGTGATGCTTAGTTATATATTTTCTGATCCCAAGTCCACTGACCTTTGTACCCATGACTCCAGCTCCTCTGATCATGTACTTCTTGCTATCCAAAAATCCAGTTATCTTAGGCCAATGAAACTTTGTCCAGGGTTTGTTTATGTTTAGCAGATAACAATCTCTCCATTAGACACCACTGGCCTACCACAGGACTTGTGCTTTGAGTTTTCCTAGTTTCTCAAATAGGTTCACATTTATCCTCTGACATTTTTCTTGCCTTTCGTGATGAATAGCACATATCTTTAAGACTACAAGGGCATCTAAAATACACACTCCTTTGCCTTTAAGCAGGCAAAACTATATGAGAGAATTTTAGCTGTCACAAAGAAAACTGCAACATTAGAACCATCAGGATATTGAAAACTGAAGTTAAAATCATTTACTCAAACAAATCAGCCTTCTTAAATCTATAAGAGCTCTCCCTTCTTTTGTATCTCCAGGCCTTTGAGGAAAAAAATACTGGGCTTTTTTCAAGATACTAACAGAAGTTTGTAAAAATGGTCAAAAGAGTTTTATAATATACTTGCCTTTTTTTTCCCTGACTGACTCATTGACTGAAATAATACATGTAACAATGTCAACAGCTGTGACAAGTTTAATTGGAAATTGTCATAAAAGTTTTGCCTAAAATTGGAAAATTGTCAACTTTTATAAAGTAATTTGTCACAATTGAGCAAGATGGAAGGAAAAGCAAATACTTTCTTGAGGAGATAGCTGAAAAGAAAAAAAGAACAAGAAAACTCTCTAGGTTTTGAAACATTTACAGAAATAACATCTTACCAAAACTTTATTTCCTCCTGTTACAGCTTAATTATCACTCTTGATCTTAGGCCTGTTTTAGTTTTGTTCATGAAAATCCTAAAGCAAAGATCCCAAACTTTGGATTTTTAGAAGCTAGAGATTTTTTTTAATGTCATTAACTTCTATTACTTGCATTTTAAAGATTTATATGTCATATATCATGAAGGATGTATTGGTACCCTTCATAATATAAAATATATGCACCATGTTATAGACATAAAGATTTCCTGAGGAAAATAAAATTGAAATCAATATGGAGTTCCCATCGTGTTGCAGCAGAAATGAATCCAACTAGGAACCATGAGGTTGTGGGTTCGATCCCTGGCCTCACTCAGTGGATTGCAGATCTGGTGTTGTCGTGAGCTGTGGTGTAGGCCAGCAGCTATAGCTTCAGTTAGACCCCTAGCTTAGGAATCTCCATATGCCATGGGTGCGGCCCTAAAAAGCAAAAAATAAAATTGAAATCAATACAGGCTTGTAGTACATATTTCCCTACATTTAAAAAGACAATGCTTTAAAAAATATTGGGTGAATTTTTAATACACACCTTTTTGTTTAAGTGGAGTCAGTGCAGGAAAAGAATATTGTTAAAGTTTTCAAAGGGAAAATAAATAACAAAGGCAGGAGAATCATATTTTACCAAAATTAAACACTTTAAAATATCTCTCTCACATCACTGACAAGTTATATATCATGTAGGGAAAGGAACAAACCAGGTTGTTACTAATTTCTATCACTTTTAATGAACTTATAAATTTAAGTGAGCCGTAGAACTTGAAATGCATTACTTTGTAAATCACTTTGTGGCACTGAAAAGTTGAGGACATCCTCACTGTGTCATAAGATAATTAGCTGCACTTTTCACTTTTTATATCTACTGGGGAGTTAGTCGTCTCCCCACCCCCATTTTCACATCCCTTCCAGTATGGGTAGGGAAGTAAGCATTCCCACACTTTCTTAAAGAAGTGTAAATTGACACTACCTTTTGGAGGACAATTTGAAAATACTTTTTGAATGTGCTAAAAATTTGTACTTGACCATTCATGTTCTTTGTAGTTAATTAAATGGTCAAACTTTCCAGGTTTATTCCACTTCCTCTTCCAGTTTTCATGAATGGTATCTAAACATAGGGAAAATTTATGTAGCATTATGGAAGCACCAGAGGAGAGCTGTCAGCATCAAGAGTTACCTTTCTCTGAGAACACCTAGTGACTTCTAATTAAGATAGAATTCGTCTCTCTTGCTTTGGACACATGGTCCTCTGTTGTTTCTTTATCTGCTGCTCAAGTGTCTATAATTAATGTAATATACAGTGTTTTCTCTTAGTCGAGAGATACCCAAGTATTTTTAAGATAAACGGTCAGTTCTCCTTGCCTACCAGGCTTTCCATGTTGGTTCTTGCCGATGTGGCTGATGCTGATGCTCATTGGTATCCTCCATCTAGACTTCAGCTTTGGGATATTCACCCTGGAGCCTCCGTAATACATACCCCATGACCTTTACCACCTCAACCCCAGACAATCAGGGTGACTCAATTATTGCATACCTTCTACTCTCTCTGCAAGTTCTCCTGGGATTCTCTGGACCTCTTCTATGTCTGATGAAAATTTGGGGAAATTGAGGAAGGAAACCTTCCAGGCCCTCTCTTTTATTAAATACATGAAATCACCTTCCTGTGCTATTACAGTCACTCCAGCTTTATACTGGGGAGCTGTGAAGCTATTTTCTCTCAGAGTTCCCTAGGGGAAAAGATTTAAAAAAAAAAACATACTTTCAGCTTTTCCATGTCTATTTATTTATTTATTTATTTATTTATTTATTTATTTATTTTATTGGCTTAATGAATTGTATTTCAATTACAGGTGTACAAAAATCATCACAACTCAATTTGATAGTATGTGCGTCCCCCCACCCCCCCCATTGTCTTACTTGGAAACCATAGGTTTTCCAAAGTCTGTGAATCATTGTCTGTTCTGCAAAGAGGTTCACTGTGTCTTTTAGTTTCCACATGTAAGTGGTAGCATTGGATGTTGCTGTCTAATTGACTGGTTTCACTTCACATGATAATTTCTAGGTCCATCCATGTTGCTATAAATGTTACTTTGTTTCTTTTAATGCCTGTGTAATATTCCATTGTGTGTATGTACCATATCTTCTCTATCCACTCCTCTGTCGATGGGCATTTAGGTTGTTTCCATGACCTGGCTATTGCATAGAGTGCTACAATGAACACTGGAGTACATGTGTCTTTTTGAGTCATGGTTTCCTCTGGATAGATGCCCAGGAGTGGGATTGCTGGATCAAATGGTAATTCTATTTTGAGTTTTCTGAGGAATCTCCATACTGTTTTCCACAGTGGCTGCACCAATTTGCATTCCCACCAGCAGTGTAATAGGGATCCTTTTTCTCCACACCCTCTCCAGCACTTATTTTTTGTAGACTTTTTGATGATGGCCATTTTGGCTGGCGTAAGGTGGTACCTCATAGTGGTTTTGATTTGCATTTCTCTAATTACGAGTGATGTTGAACATCTTTTCATGTGTTTTTTTGGCCATCTGTATGTCTTCTTTAGAGAATTGTCTGTTTAAATCTTCTGCCCATTTTTTGATGGGGTTGTTTGTTTTTTTAATATTGAACTGCAGAACGTGTTTGTAAATTTTGGAGATTAATCTGTTGTCAGTTGCTTCATTTGTAAATATTTTCTCCCACTCTGTGGATTGTCTTTTTGTTTTGTTTAGGGTTTCCTTTGCTGTGCAGAAACTTTTAAGTTTAATTAAGTTCCACTTGTTTATTTTTCTTTTTATTGTCATTACTCTAACTGGTGGATCTGAGAAGATGTTGCTGTCATTTATGTCGGAGTGTGTCTGGCCTATGTTTTCCTCTAAGAGTTTTATAGTATCTGGTCTTATACATAGGTCTTTAGTCCATTTTGAGTTTATTTTTGTGTATGGTGTTAGGAAGTGTTCTAATTTTATTCTTTAACATGTGGCTGTCCAGTTTTCTCAGCACCACTTAATGAAGAGGCTGTCTTTTCTCCAATGTATATTCTTGGCTCCTTTGTCATAGATTAGTTGACTATAGATGCGTGGGTTTAATTCTGGGCTCTCCATCCTGTTCCGTTGATCTTTATTTCTGTCTTTGTGCCAGTACATAAGGTTTTGATGACTGCAGCTTTGTAGTATACTCTGAAGTCAGGGAGCCTGATTCCTCCAGCTCCATTTTTCTTTTTCAGGATGTCTTTGGCTATTATGGGTTTTTTGTGCTTCCAAACAAACTTTAAAGTATTTTGTTCTAGTTCTGTGAAAAATGTCCTTGGTAATTTGGTAGGGATTGCATTGAATCTGTAGATTGCCTTGGGTAGTATAGTCATTTTGATAATATTGACTCTTCCAATCCAAGAGCATGGAATGTCTTTCCATCTGTTCATGTCATCCATGATTTCTTTCATCACCACCTTATAATTTTCAGAGTACAGGTCTTTTGTCTCTTTAGGTAGGTTTATTCCTAAGTATTTGATTCTTTTTGATGTGATGGTAAATGGGATTGCTTCCCTAATTTCTCTTTCTGATCTTTCATTGTTAGTATATAGAAATGCAGTTGATTTCTGTGTATTAATTTTGTATCCTGCAACTTTGCCAAATTCATTGATGAGTTCTTACAGTTTTCTGGTAGCGTCTTTAGGATTCTCTAGGTATAGTATCCTGTTATCTGCAAATAGTGATAGTTTTACTTCTTCCTTTCCAATTTGGATTCATTTCTTTTTCTTCTCTGATTGCTATGGCTAGGACTTCCAAAACTATGTTGAATAGTAGTGGTGAGACTGGACATCCCTATCTTGTTTCTGATCTCAGCGGGAATTCTTTCAGCTTTTCACCATTGAGAATGATGGGAGCTGTGGGTTTGTCATAGATGGCCTTGATTATGTTGAGATAGGTTCCCCCTATGCCCACTTTCTGAAGGATTTTTATCAGAAATGGGTGTTGGATTTTGTCAAAGGCTTTTTCTGCATCTATGGAGAGGATCGTATGGTATTTATTCTTCAGTTTGTTAACGTGGTGTATTACACTGATTGATTTGCAGATATTGAAGAATCCTTGCATCCCTGGGATAAATCCCACTTGATCATGATGTACAATCCTTTTAATGTATTGTTGGATTCGGTTGGCTAGTATTGTGTTGAGAATTTTTGCACCTATGTTCATCAATGAGATTGGCCTGTAATTTTCCTTTTTTGTGGTATCTTTGTCTTGTTTTGGTATCAGGGCAATGGTTGCCTCGTAGAATGAGTTTGGGAGTGTCCCTTCCTCTGCAATTTTTGGAAGTTTCAGAAGGATAGGTGTTAGCTCTTCTCTAAATGTTTGATAGAATTCACTGGTGAAGCCATCTGGTCCTGGACTTTTGTTTGTTGGAAGTTTTTTAATCACAGTTTCAATTTCAGAACTTGTGATTGGTCTATTCATATTGTTTGGCCTGGGGCTTCTCAGTGCTGATGGGAAGGACCAGATTTTCCCAAAAAATGGCCACCTCCAGAGAAATGCAGGCTGATGAATGTTCCCAAGGGCTTCACCTCCAATGCCCTTCCCCCACAACAAGGCACAGTCACCCCTGTTTTCCCAGGAGATCTTCCAAGAATTGCAGTCAGGTTCCACCCGGATTCCTATGGAGAATTTCCTTTGCCCTGGGACCCAGTGAACGTGAAAGTCTGTGTGTGCCTTTCAAGAATGGGGTCTCCTCTTCCCCCAGTCCTGTGGAGCTCCTGCACACAAGCCCTGCTGGCCTTCAATGCCAGATGCTCTGGGGTCTCTTTCTCCCTGTGCCAGATCCCCAGGCATGGGGATTTGACATGGGGCTCAGAACTCTCAGTCCTGTAGCTAAGTCTCTGTGATGCAGTTACTTTCCAGTCTGTGGGGCTTCTCACCCGGGAGGTATGGGGTTGCTTCTATCGCATAATCGCCCCTCCTGCCTCTTGATGTGGTCTCCTCTTTGTCTTCTGGAGTAGAATATCTTTTTTGGAAGTTTACAGTCCATTTGGTTGAAGGTTGCTTGGCATTTGGTTGTAGTATTGTTGTTTTTTGGAGAGAAGTTGAGCTCCAGTCCTTCTATTCCACCATATTTCCGTGTCTTTTAAAGATTATTATCAATAGTACTTTCGCCTCCTCTATTCAGCTACCTTTTCCACTTAAACACAGGGCCACCACTGTTTAGGGGATGGGAGTGCTGAGTATTTCAGTGATACATACATTATCTTTGACAGAGTTCCATTCTTTTTGGCTTTTTTCAGTGCTGAGAGGAACATGAAAAGTTTTTTTTTCCTATTTCTGTACAACAGGAATTTACCTTCTGTCCTATTCTCTGTCTTCCTTATACTACAGGTTATAGTAAATCTCTATGCTCGGATCCAAGGTGTGTTCTCAATATATAGAGGAAAGCTTTCAGATTTTGAAAATCTCATTCTCTCTCAAAAACATCATGGTTAAAAGAATATTGTCTCCATTTGTATTAAAGGTTTAACTTCTAGCTGAATAGTACTTTCTTTTTTCAAGGTAGTTTCCAATATTCACCAGAAGCAATACATTCATTTAAGTCAGTAGGTAAAGAACCTCTACAAGACTTTCAGAAGATGCAAAATTTGAAAAGTATTATTTTAAAAGTATTTATAAAGGTGCATTACTAAAACTTAAAAATCTATTCACATTGTTTGCCTTTAGTGTACCCCCAAAAAGCCTTTATATATGTGCACAAAGTAAATATACAAAGGTATTCATTCTAGCATTGTTTATGGTGGTTAAATACTGGAATCAATAAAAATAGCCCTAAATTGGTCACTAAGTTGTGTTATAACCATAAAATGCAATAATATAATTAGAATGAAGTAGATATTAATGTAATTATAGGTAAAAAGTCCAAGAGTGCTAACTGAAGCAATTTTCATAAAATATGTATGATATGCAGTTTTTCTCTGGGGATAGGATTATCAGAGATTTTCAGTTTCCCTTTTATATATTTTTAAATAATATTTGTGTTTTTATTTAACTCTGAAAAAATATTTTATATATACAAAGGGGGTACCAGAGTATAATCTCAACCCAGGAGACAGTGTCACACTTAATAAGGAAATACTAGTGGCATTCTTATTAAATCTAGGGAGAGAATGATAGGCATGCCATTACTCCTATATATATTTGGGAATGGATTAGACAAAATAATGAGAAGTGCAACAGTTTGAAGGTAGAATTAGTAGAAGGGTAGAAAAGAAATTATCAGCATTTAAAATGGTATGTTCGCTTATAATACTAAATAGGACTAACAGACAAGCCGTTAAAACTAGAGATCAATAAAGTAGTTAGTAGTAAGACAAAAATATAGAAATCAATAGCTACCCTGTAAAAGAGCAACATGCACTTTTAAAACAAATAAGCCCCTCAATATCAACAGAAAATACAAACTATTGAGTAAAATTAAGAGAAAATGTGAATGTTTTAGAAAAGGTTAATATTTTGAAGAGAAATACAAATACATGAAGATAAAACTATAAAACATTCTATATTACTAGATGAGAAATGTTAGTTTGAAAAGATGTCAGTTAACAAATTGATGTCCATTTGGATTGTTTCCAAATTAATTTAAAGATTAAATGTACTTCTAAACCATGTCAGTGATGTATAGGGTTATATAAAAAATAAATCAACCTCAAGAGCAAGTCAGTAATTCTTCAATACGGTAAACAAAGGCCTTATGGATTTGGCCCTAATTTAATTCCCTTCCCTTCCCTCAGGCACAAAGATGTTCATTACAAAATAATAAAATCCAATTTATCCCAAACTATGTAGTGCTTAGTACATATGTCAGGAACAAAATAAAATGAAGTTCTGTGGTTAGCAAGTTCTATGGTGAGCAGTGCTTTAACATGCACTATCTTATTTGAGCTACACAATAATCCTCTAAAAGATAATACTAATTATTGTTATTTTTTGTCTTTTTAGGGCTGCACCCACGGCATATGGAGGTTCCCAGGCTAGGGATCCAATCAGAGCTGTTGCTGCTGGCCTGTGCCAGAGCCATAGCAATGCCAGATCCGAGCCGTGTCTTCAGCCTACACCACAGCTCACAGCAACACCGGATCCTTAACCCACCGAGCAAGGCCAGGGATCGAACCTGCTACCTCATGGTTCCTATTCAGGTTCTTTTCTGCTGTGCCATGACGGGAACTAATTATCTTTTCTTTTGAGATTAGCAAAGTTGCCTAAATCAACTCTATTAGTAATAAGACAAGCTAGAATTTAAACCCATCTATGTCTTGATTTCACAGCTTTGGTTATTAACCATGATTTTATATTTTTTCTAAAAATAGCAGAAAATTAAATATGGCCCTCAACATTCATATATTTCAGAAAATTGTGCTACAAACATGATTATCGAAACTTTAAAATAATCTTTATGAAAACATATTGAGTGAAAATGCTTATAATATTGGGTAATTAAAATGAGAAGAACTCTATTATGGGAAGCTATTGCTATATATGTCTAGAAGTAAATATACCAAAAGTCAACAGATTTTACACAGTTCTCTCTAGGGCAATGCATTTATTGTGATAAATGCTAATATTTGCTATTAATATGAATTACAGAAAAAATCTGAAAATTAGTGATGTCATGTAAGAAAAAAAAACCTGTAAAATCTATACTAGGATCTTTTAAAAAATATAGGATGCCAAAATTTCCTCTTCTATCTGTAAAGTACTAATTGATATAGGAATTGCCCTTCTGCCTTAAAAACTAGAAAGCAAGGGAAAATAATATGAAACAGTGGTTTTAAGACATTGCACAAACTGGTGCAGGGTTGTGATCTCTGAGAAAAGGAAATCAAACCAAATGAGCCCTATAGTTGGCACAGCCTATTTCCTAAAGGCATGTTCAATGTCACAGTTCAGAAGAGGGAAGGAAAGCAAGCAGAGTCCTGGGGCTTTGCTGAGTTGAGACAGCTCTCAGAAATTGAAGAATCCAGGGTGGCTAGAATTTGTAGATAGAGTATTGGAGAGGAATGAGCTGCACAGAGAGAAACTGCAAGACCACACAAAGTTAACACCAGAAAAGAGTAGGCCAAATAACTGAGCATTACAGGAACTGGCCATCATATTACAATGAACCAAATTCTACCTACTTGGAATTTTGCCTTGGACAAAACATTTGTCCTCTCTTCATTAGTAAAGTAAGCATAAAAAATAATTTTATCTTTCTCAAAAGATTGATAAAGTGAGCCTTCTTTTCCTCCCAGTATTTTGTATACAATTTTTGAAAGTTACACTCCATTTAGTTATTACAAAATATTGGCTGTATTCCCTGTGTTGTACAATAATACATCCTTGTAGCCTATCTTACACCCAGCAGTTTGTACCTCTTAATCCCCCAGCCCTATCTTGCCCCTCCCCCTACTAGTTTGTTCTCTATATCTGAGCCTGCTTTTTTTTTTTTTTTTTTGGTCTTTTTGCCTTATTTAAGGGCACACCCACAACATATGGAGGTTCCCAGGCTAGGGGTCTAATAGGAGCTGTAGCTGCCGGCCTTCGCCACAGCCACAGCAATGTGGGATCCGAGCCGCGTCTGCAACCTTCACCACAGCTCATGGCAATGCCAGATCCTTAACCCACTGAGCAAGGCCAGGGCTCAAACCTGTAACCTCATGGTTCCTATTCGGATTCGTTAACCACTGAGCCACGACGGGAACTCCTGAGTCTGCTTTTTTGTTAATTCCTTAGTTGGTTGTATTTTTTAGATTCTATGTTTAAGTGATGTCATAAAATATTTGTCTTTTTCTGTGACTTATTTCACTTAGCATAATGCCCTCCAAGTCCATCAATGTTGCTACAAATGGCACAATTTCATTTTTTATGGTTGAGCAGCATTCCACTGTGTGTATAATACATACACACACACCTTCTTTATCCATTCATCTGTTGATGGACATTTAGGCTGCTTCCATATCTTGGCTATTGTAAGTAGTGCTGCTGTAAATATTGGGGTGCATGTATCTTTTTGAATTTTTTTTCAGATATATACCCAGGAGTGGAATTACTGGGTCATATGGTAGTTCTATTTTTAGTTTCTTGAGAAATAGCCATAGTGTTTTCTACAGTGGCCACACCAAATTACATTCCTATCACCAGTGTACAAGTATTCCCTTTCCTCCACATCCTCACCAACATTTGTTATTTGTTTTTGATGATAGCAATTCTGATAGGTATGAGGTGATATCTCACCGTGTTTTTGATTGGCATTTCCCTAATGATTAGTGATATTGAGCATCTTTCCACTTTTCAATCAGGGTTTTCTTTTTTTTGACCTTGAGTTGTATGAGCTGTTTATATATGTTGGCTATTAATCTCTTATCAGTAATATCATTTGCAAATACTTCCTCCCATTCAGTAGGTTGTCTTTGTTGGGTTGATGATTTCCTTTGCAGTACCAAGCTTTTATGTTTAATTAGGTCTCATTTGTTTATTTTTGCTTTTATTTTCTGTCCTTTAGGAGACAGATGCAAAAAAATATTTCTGCAATTTGTGTTAAAGTGTGTTCTGCTCTGTTTTCCTTTAGGGATTTTAGAGTATCCAGTCCTTTGTTTAGGTCTTTAATCCATTTTGAGTTTATTTTTGTATATGCTGTTAGATATTGTTCTAATTTCATTATTTTACATGTAGCTAGCTATCCAGTTTTCCCAGCACCATTTATTGAAGAGACTTTTCTCCATTGTATATTCTTGCCTCCTTTGTCATGAATTAGTTTACTACAGGTGCATGGATTTATTTATGGGCTTTCTACCCTATTTCATTGATATATATTTCTGCTTTTGTGCCAGCACCATATATTTTTTTGATTCCTGTAGCTTCATAGTATAGTCTGAAGTCAGGGAGGCTGACTTGTCCAGCTCTGTTCTTCTTTCTCAAGGTTGTTTTTTTATAGTATTCTCTTCTCATTCTTGGGGAGAAGAAGTGGCTACTGGACACATGCATCCTTGAAGTTCGAGAGTGCACTTATGTAGAGATAAATACATACTTTTTTTCCTGAAACTTCTGAAGGGGGAGGTGCACTGGAGTATCCCATGCCTTAGGGATGTGATGAGCTATAGGGCTATTTTGGGGGATAAAAGGGGGCACCCCTCATTCCAGGACCTGGAGCCCTCAACGACCTTCAAAGAACTCGGTGGTTACTGGGCCTTCAGATGACACAGAGAGAAACCTGGGGCACAAGAGTCCTGGGCATTTATCATGGTCACTGACATTAGACTGAACCAGAACAAGCCTGGGGATATTTCCCTCCCCCACTCCAAGATAACAGAGCCACATTTTAGCCTGGGAGAAGGGGGGATATCAGAGAAGACAGATGATTGGAATTTCAAATGGGACTGGATTCTAGCTGCTCCCCAAAAAGTTAAACATAGAGTTGCTCTATGACCCAGGATTCTACTCCTAGGTATGTACCCAAGATAAATAAAAGTTTATATGTCTGTACAATACGTAAACATGAATGTCATAGCAGCATTATTCATGATAGCCCCCAAGTGGAAAGAGATCAGTTGTCCAGTAACTGGTGAACTGTGATCTGTCCATATAATGGAATATATAATTCAGCCTTAAAAAGAAATGAAGTACTGATACATGCTACAATATGTATCAACTTAGAAAACATCATGCTAAGTGAAAGCACGTGTTGCATAATTCCATTTATATGAAATGTCCATAACAGACAAATCCATAGGGACAGAAAATAACAAATGGTTGCTTAGGACTAGGATTATGGAAGGAGGTAGATGGCTGACTAATAAAGGGTATGGGGTTTCATTTTGGAATGATAAAAGTGTTTTGAGTTGACTGTCATGATTGTTGCACAACTTTACATATACTAAAAACCATTGAATAGTACACATTAAATGGGTGAATTGTGTGGTATAGTAAAAAGACGTTAGAAAATATGGAACTGGACTGAGTCATAATAAAGAACCAGCAAATTGTGAAAAAAAAAATCAGTAAAGTATATTGAACTCTCCTTTCTTATGGGGTTCTCTGGTTGAATGTAAACTTCATGAAGGCAAGGGATTTGTTTTGCTTACCTCTGTATTCATTGTGCCTAGAACTGTGCCTGGCACAAAACTGGTACGCAGTAAATGCTTATTGAATTAATAAACTAGAATATTGAAAATTAAACACTTAATGTCTATCATTGAATTCAATGAATGTTCTGTAACTAGAAAAGGCAAATAGCATCAAAATTTTCTTCATTTAACTTAAATGGAAACAGACTCTCCCATAGAAACCATCAATTTGCAGAGTTTGGGACTATCTTAGTACCCCAAGGTGAAGATGATTATGTAGTGGGGCACTAGAAAAATAATATATAATTACATATGGTTTACATTATATGTATTTACCTATATATATTTATATCTGTGTATATAAACATATATACTGCTATATAATATAGGAAAGCAATTTTTCCTTGCCATTTTCAGCCTTCACAGACCAAAATTATGTGTATAAGCTCAAAAAGGCCACATCAGAGAGAAGAGAGTGTTACAGTTAATCAAGGGTAGATTTCTTCGAAGGTGTGTCTCTAAGCATTTTCAAATGTAAAATATGTGGAGAGATCTTATTTTTTTTTTAGTAAATGCACCATGAAATTCTATAAATAGAACTTGTCCTTTTTTTTAAAAGTCCTATTTTTTTTTCTGTTATGACAGTGTATCTAGTTATCACCAAAGCTGCTCATGGTTTAATCATATCTATCCTTTCTCCCCCTTTCTTTCAGTGTGGGATGGGAGCACAGGAGGGGGTCCTACACAGCATGCAGACATTGCCACAAATAGCAAGAATGAATGGTGGTGACTGATGGGTTCCTTCTGATATCTACTAATAATCAAGCACTGTTGACGTTCTTTTCCTGGCTAAGGCCCCACAGTTTTAGTTTTGTAAATACAGAAATCAGATCAAAATTAATGAGATTTTGCTGCATTTACAATCAATACCAGTAGTAACAGCTAAATCGATCACAGTCTATGTCAGCCATCAAGATGAACACAATAAACAATGTGTCTTATCTCTCCAGTTGGAATCTCCATGTGAAAGCTCATCAATAAGAACAGGTATGTGGTATTTAGCTCTAGACACACTGCATTTGTACCTCCTTCTCTCTCTTTCTCTGAGGCTGGACCTTGTGCTTTCCTGCTCCTGTAAACCCTTAGGTCTTCCTTCCCATAAGAGAGGCAGGAAATACTCACCAACCACTGTCCTGGCCCCATCTCTCCAGTGTTCAAAATCAAACACATGAGTATTTAAAATTGGCAAGCCAAAAACAAAACCCTGTATTATATTTATATACAGTTATATCAAAAAATAAACACCAAATTAATGTCTTTATCACTGATATTGGCATTTTCCTTTGATACATGAACCAAATAGAAAATGAAGTCCTAATGTTAATGTAAAATTATAATGTAAACAGAAAGACACAATCATATTTAAGAAATCAGTTACTCTTTTTGGCCATATGGATGAATTAAAAACTATGTTTCCCAAAATAATCCAATGTGGGGGGGAATCCCCATTTGATGTAACAAGACTGGTCATCAAGCTGAGGAATGGTTTTAGGGAGGTTTATTAAACCTAGTTTCAGTCTTGTATATGTTTCATAATTTTTATAATAAGCACTTAAAAATATATTGGTCATGTGAAATACAAAGGTAGAAACACGTTTATGAAGAAATAAGAGCATGTTTTAAGTACATTTTTTTTTTTTTGTCTTTTTAGGACCGCACCTGCTGCCTATGGAGGTTCCCAGGCTAGGGGTCAAATCAGAGCTGTAGCTCTGTAGCTACTCGCCTACATCACAGACACAGCAGTACCAGATCTGAGGCTGCATCTGTGACCTACACCACGGCTCACAGCAACGCTGGATCCTTAATCCACTGAGTGGGGCCAGGGCTCCAACCTGTGTTCTCATGGATGCTAGTCAGCTTCATTTCCACTGAGCCACGACGGGAACTTTGGTACATGATTTTAGATTTAAGTGAAATCCAAATAAAATATAGCAGGTTATAATTCTAGTTAACTAATCATATGTTTGAAGTAAGCTTGACTTTCTGTTGCTTGTCTCTAAATTGTGAGAACAATACTTAAGTTTTATCATTTATGGTTTAAAGTAGCGGTACACTTAGGCAGTATTTTCATATAGTAAGTTTCTGCTCTTGACAACTCTTTGTAAAGAACAGCTTTAGTGTTTTATCAAAATAATACATATGTTTTCAATTATCAAATAGTACTAGAAGTGAGACAAAAAGTACTAGTTTTCTATCCCACCACTTCCCAGTCTAGAGTCCCACACACCAGACCCAAGCACCTTTGACTCATTTTGCTAATTTATCTGATATTCACCTCACTATGGTTCTAAATGATGTACTTGAACACTTTGTACTGCCTTATTACCTCTCAAACTCATTTCCTTGCCAAGACAGTCAGAAATTTGAATTTCTAATTAAATTATCATTTTTGGATTCCTTGTTCCCCATTCCTGTTTTTTGCCCCCTTATTCTTTACTTTTTTCCTTTTGGCAGCTTCTTATATCCAGTTTTCTTGTTGTATATTAAAATCACTGTAAGTTGGATTTTTTTCTAACTTGCAATTGAAAGACTTTTAATTAATTAAAAAAAACTGAAGTATAATTTCACATTCTAAGTAGATGGAACCCCATTAGGGTTACCCTTGGTTTTGGCCTTCATTTCCTGATACTTTATTCACTCCACACCAGGAGAGGTACTTATTTGACAGATATATTTAGAAAAATAAAGGAGCATATGGGACTCAGATGTGCCTTTAGTCCTCTTTAGAAGTAGCTATCCACAGAAAACACAGTTTCCCTATGTTCCTTCAGGGTATACTTTGTTCTTCTATGGGGGGGCTTCCCTTAGCCATGTTGTAATGGGTGTGTGGGCAAGTTTGCCGGCAATTTAGTGAGGAGTTCCATTTTGCTCTTCACTAAGCCATATCTGACATATTTACAAGCGATAATAGTGATGTTCCAGCCTCCAATCCACTGGTCTTTATTTCTCAATTTTCTCATATCCCAGGTAGGAAAAAGAAGGAGCTGTTTATTGGATTCCCTCAGAGACACCAGGAATATCTATTATTTGTCATTCCATAAAATGTATTTCCTGCAGAACCAGGGAATGTACTGTGACTATATTTCCTCTTTTATACAATTTTTATGCAACCTCCATTTTTCTTGGGGGTAAACATTTCTGTCTTCATTTTTATGTTTTTTACTCTTTCTTTATGCTATGTAAAGATCTCTAGATTTCTACAAGATAAATTTCATCCAGCAAATTTTTATTCATTTCCTAGAGTCTTCCTTTTGGGATCTGATAGTCTCCTCTTCTAATTAGGACTGGTAGGTAACTCACTGGGCCTATTGCACAGTTATCATTCTGGAACCCTCTTTGGGGTCTGTCCAATGTGAACTCACTGTTTCTCTTTTTTTCTAAAACAAACAGCTTTTTACTGAACTATAGTTGCTTTACAATGTTGTGTTAGTTTCAGGTGTACCACAAGCAAAAAAATAAATACACACACATGTATTTTCCAGTTTCTTTTTCATTATAGGTTATTACATGATATTGAATATAGTTTTCCCTGTGCCATACAGTAGGACCTTGTTGTTTATCTGCTTTATGTATAATAGTATATATATGTTAATCACAAACCCCTAATTTGTAGCTCCCTAGCCCCTTTTGCCTCTGGTAACTGTAAGTTTGTTTTCTGTGTCTGAGTCTATTTTTGTTTTCTACATAAATTCATTTATATCATATTTTAGATTTCCAACTGATATATTGGTCTTTGACTGACTTAGTTTGGTAATCAGTAGGCTCATTATTGTTGCCACAAATGACAGTATCATTCTTTTATGGCTGAGTACTATTCCACTGTGTATATATACACACAGTTGATGGACATTTAGGTTGCTTCCATATCTTGGCTATTGTGAATAGTGCTGCAGTGAATACTGGGGTGCATGTAACTTTCCAAATTAGATTATTCGTCTTTCCATATATATATATATATATA
>PVHT021183598.1:2017855-2050480 GCA_004024745.2 Catagonus wagneri
AGGGGTCTAATCGGAGCTGTGGCCACTGGCCTGCGCCGCAGCCACAGCAACGCGGGATCCGAGCCGCGTCTGCAACCTACACCACAGCTCACGGCAACGCCGGATCGTTAACCCACTGAGCAAGGGCAGGGATCGAACCCGCAACCTCATGGTTCCTAGTCGGATTCGTTAACCGCTGCGCCACAACGGGAACTCCTCCTTGTGGTTTTGATTTGCATTTCTCTAATAATTAGCAGTGTTGAGCATTCGTTCATTGCCTGTTGGCCACTTGTCTGTCTTTGGAACAACATCTTTTTAGGTCTTCTGTCCATTTTTTGATTTTTTTTTTGTATTAAGCTATGTGAGCTGTTTGCATATTTTGGATGTGAATGAGTAGCATCATTTGCAAATATATTTTCCCATCCCATAGGTTTTCTTTTCATTTTGTTTATGGCTTTCTTTGCTGTGAAAAGCTTTTGAGCTTAATTAGATGTTATTTATTTTTGGTTTTCTTTCCATTATTCTAGGAGATAATATAAGAGTATTCTGCCTATGCTTTCCTCTACTATTTTTATAATATCTGGTCATGCATTTAGGTCTTTAATCCATTTTGAGTTTATTTTTGTATATGGTGTAGAAAATATTCTGATTTCTTTCTTTTACATGTAGCTATCCAGTTTTCCCAGCACCACTTATTGAAGAGACTGTCATTTCTCCATTGTATATGCTTGCTTACTTTGTCATAACTGACTATATAAGTGTGTGGGTTTATTTCTGGCCTTTCTATCCTGTTTGATTGATCTATGTATATTTTGTGCCTGTACCATACAATTTTGATTACTATAGCTTTGTAGTGTAGTCTGAAGTTAGTGAACATGTCTCCTCCTGCTCCATTTTCCTTTCTCATGATTATTTTGGCTATTTGGGATCTTTTTTGTGTTTCAGTAGGGATCTGTTGTTTCTTCAATCCCATTTCTCCCTCATTATTTGTGTGTATTCTTTACTTTGGTGGAGTATATTCTTTAAAAACTTTCTGAAAATAATACTGAGGAGATTAACTTTTCAGACTTCAAATATTGACCTTTTATATACTGTATCATATTTTTTTTTCAGCCTGGATCAAATGAAGATAGAATTTTACATGAGAAATTATTTTTTTTAATATTTTGAAAGTTCTAGTCTGTTCTATCTTCTGTTCCTGTTGAGAAATCCAAAACCTTTGACTCCTCACCCTCTAAAATCACCTGTTTTTTCACATCAAATTACAGTAAGTGCTGTTGCCTATCCAACGTCCATTCACCCCAAATTTATTTAAGTATTTACCCCATCCCCAGTTTCATAAGAGTATCCTGATTAGTTTAAGACAGCCAGATAAATGATATTCCCTATCTGCCCATATAGGCTCAGAAATGGGCCAGTGACATTAACTACCTCATCAAAATGAAGGAAAGGACTTAAAGTATGTTGGGAGATCAGGTTCTCACTCTCCTGAATGTGAACTGTAAAATTTGTAGCCTTCATTGCTACTGTCAACTATCTTGTGAACATTAAGGAAACCACAGATTTAGGGAGACCCAAAGGAAGAAGAAAGGGGCAAATGGAACTGTGGTGCTTGATGACCTCAACTGAGCTTTTCATACTATTATTATGACTGGAACCTACCATACTTCGATACATTCTCTTACTGAGAAAATTTTCTTATTATTTAAGCAGGTTTCAGTAAGCATTTTTTCCCCCTCCAGTTCAAAGCATCCTGACTGCCAGAGTAGGCTTTTACAGTTTTCCCTTTCTCCTTAGTATCCTGAAATTTCTTGATGATGTTTCCTAGTTTTAGTCATTTTTCTTCCTTTTGCTTGACATTAATTGCCCTTTTAATTCTAGGTGCTCATATCCTTCAGTTGTCAGAACATTATTTCATCATCAATAAAATACCTTCTAGTTTTTCTTGTTTTCTAATTCTGTACTGTCAACATAGAAGGGGAACAGAGTCAGGGGAACTTTCTGTAATAAGAATTATTAAATGACTCTCAGAAGATTCGTAGATAAACTGCAGATGAAATTTTATCCCCTTAAAATTGTATGCACAATACCGTATTTATGTATGTATTCTCTGTTTTTCCTGAAAGATAATCTAAAGCTACTTTTTATTTTTATTGTCCCCAGAAAATCTAGTCCCTGAGTGTGACAGGTCCATTAGCCTGCCAGAAAATGTAATTGTGAACTGCTGACTGATTACAGATGAGAAGGAGGGAGCAAAAGGTATGGAGAAAGTAATAGCTCCTGATACACTCTATATGACATGAATGGCTGTTGGATTTGCTTCATTCAATAAAGAAAAGGGGGTGGGGGTTAAAGGGTTAGCCAGCTATTTGACTGATTTTGAAAGGCCAAAGAAAAATATCTGATCTGTTAGTCTAGTGAATGGACAGCTTTGTGGCTCTCGGTTGAATATTCACCAAATGAATGAGATTTGAGATCTTACTTTAAAGAAGAAATGAAAAAATCCTCAAGAATGGAATTAAATTCAATTTGTGTGCTAAAGCCTCATCCAAGGTTTTATTATACTGTGAGATGTGTCTTCTGATAAATAATATTCTATGTATGGCTATGTATTTACTTGAGAGTTTAATGAAAAAAACAAAACTGTTTTAATGGAAAATCTTTGCAATTAGTTTCCAAAATAGCTTCTTAAATTGCTCAGTTTCAAGAATATTTTTGGCAAAGCAATGTATTATATAGTAAGTACGATAATAGTTCTAAAAATCCTTAAAATCTTTCACTATTTTTTACCATTTAAAATTGTTATTAAGTTAATGTTGGCATTTCAGACAACCATCTTTAAATAGCTTGCTTTATATATATTTTTCTTATACACTTATTTCATCAAAATTCCATGCTAACAGACCTGCAGCTGGTCTCACATTGGAGCAGCTCTAACAAGAGCTTTGTAGTCATTCCCAGAACCACAGAATTATACTTTTTGAGGAAGAAATAATTTGCCCCATCAGTTATCCTCTTTCCTGTATCTTCAATCTCTTCCTCCTATCTGGGCACCCTTTGCTCAGCTTGGAAACGTATTAGATGGATTCAAGGCAATCCTTCTCAATTCCACTTCCTCTTCCAAGCACTGCATATTTCCTCCTCTGATTCTTAATCAAATTGTTTGAAAAGTATCTCTCTGAATGCTGATCATAAATAAGTGGGGAGAGGAAGATGGTGGGAGGCAGAGGAGTGCAACCTGGGATGAAGCTTTAAGACCTAAGGGCAGGAGTAGGTGAAAATGTGAAATAACTCTAGATTAGGCATTACTATTGTAAGTGAATGATAGAGCTGTCTTCAAATCCCTACTTTTCTTGATGGTCTGTAAGACTGGAGAAGTTCTTTAACATATGTAAGCCTCCATTTCCTTGTGTGAAAATGAGGTAATAGTACCTATACCACACAATGTTAGGAACCAGAATCAGTTTGTTAATAAATGTTGGTTGCAATGACTAGTATTATCAGAAGCTGACACTATTATTCTATTAACGTGGAGCTAAGTAAAACCTGAAGTACAATGTTCCAGGGAAAAACAAGTGTTGAGGGCCAGTTAATTCAAACAAGGGAGGAAAAGAAACCAACAGGAAGCAATGGAGATGCAACTAGAGATTGTAAGATAAACCAAACTGCATTTGGTTGACAGAGAGATGGAAGAATCTAAAGATATGTCTGGGCATAGAGACAGGATAAAGGAGTATATATAACATAGCTGCATATGGCACCGTCATCTACAGTCTCCTCCCACAGTGGGATCAATTCAGGGATTAGCTAATATTTTCTGGTATAATATTCTCTTCTGTTTGAGATTATTCTGACTGTGAAAGGTGAGTTCCCATGACGACTCCTTCAAGCTATACACAATGTACCCGGTAATGAAATGGCCCTGGTGTTCTCCAGTTTCTAATTCTAGTTGCCAGGAAAGTTAGGGTGTAGGATGCAGAATTATAGATCACAGGAAGTAGTAATGATGGTCATGAAGAATAGAAACAGTGAAAGGAAGAGAGAGATGTTATTGCGAGGCACTAGTTGGACAACAGCAAGCTGTTACTCATTGTATAGTAAATATACCAAGTAGGTTTTTTTTTTAAGTGCCCCCCCCTTCAGTTTTTAGGGCCACACCTGCAGCATATGGAAGTTCCCAGGCTAGGGGTCGAATCAGAGCTGCACCTGCCAGCCTACACCACAGCCACAGCAACGCAGGATCTGAGCTGCATCTGCCACCTACACCACAGCTCTTGGCAATGCCAGATCCCCAACTCACCGAGTGAGAGCAGGGATCAAACCTGTAATCTTATGGATACTAGTCGAATTCATTTCCATTGCACCACAATGGGAACTCCTTAAGTGCCTTTTTTTTTTTTTTTCAGTAAGAAGGTATGGAAATTTGGGTAATCTTTGATGTAATCTATTTGCCTATGCATTTCTATGATGAATGCAGGGTTTGGAGGGGTTAAACAAACAAAAATTATATCCTATCCTTTGATATACATAATATTGTAAAATTTTGAATTAGTTTGTAGTTATTATTTTACAATGTGTCCATGTATAATTTTAAAGTTGTACACTTTTAAATACATACATTTTTTACATACTTTTTTAAACAATTATGCTCCAGGCCATTGTTGAGATGCTACAGGCTATTGTTGAGAACACTGAAGCAATCTTGGCCTGTAATGAATGAAGTTTTAACAGCTGAGTGTAGGAGTTCCTATCATAGCTCAGCAGTAACAAATCCGACTGGTATGCATGAGGACGTGGGTTCAGTCCCTGGCCTTGCTCAGTGGTTTAAAGATCCAGCATTGCCATGAGCTGTGGTGCAGGTTACAGATGTGGCTTGGATCCCGCATTGCTGTGGTTTAGGCTGGCAGCTATAGCTCTGATTCAGTCCCTAGCCTGGGAACTTCCATATGCCACAAGTGCGGCCCTAAAAAGCAAAAGCAAAAAAAAAAAAAAAAAAAGCAGCTAAGTGTATTTAAAGAAAAAGTATATAAGAGCCCTAACCAGACCACTGCCATTGTAGTGTTATCGTGGGCATAATCAAAGCTTTGCCATCCAGAGAAGCAACAGTAGAGGTTTTACATTGTGTGTGTTCGGCGGGGAGAGGAGGGGGGAGAATAGATCTCTCTAAAACAACACCTCTCATTACTAAAAAATAATAGTATGCCCAATAGTATGCCCAAGAGTGGGGAACAATACCTAGAATTACAACATTATCTAAAATGTTCAGTTTCCAACAGAATTTATACGGCATACAAAGCAATATTAAAGTATGACCCAGACACTGGGAAAAAAAAAAAAAAAACAGAGGTAACAAAAATTGTGAGAGTCACTAGATAGCAAAAAGAAAAATTTCAATGCAGCCATTATACATATGCTCACATAACTAAAGATAAACATGATTAAAGTAGAGAAGTAAGAAAGTGGGATGACATGTCAAAGAGAGGATATCAATAAAGGGATAGAAATTTTAAAATAGAAACAATGTAAACTTTGGAGTTGAAAAGTACAATAACTGAAATAAAAATCCTCTAGAGGCTATCAGCAGTAGATCTGAACTGGCAGAAGACGATGATTAGACATGAAGATAGATCAATAGAGATTATGCAAGCCAAACAATAGGGAGGAAAAACAAACCAAGAATGGGGAGGAAAAAGAAAGAGAAATGAACAGGCACTAAGAGAAATGTGGGAATCAAACATACCAACATACACATAATGGGAGTACTAAAAGGAGAGGAGAGAAAGAAGGAATACTGTTAGAAGAATCGATGGCTGAACATGTCCCAAATTTACTGAAAAATTATACTGTACATGTTTTGGAAGTTTAACAGATTCTGAGTAGTATAAACACAAAGACACAAACAGACATACCATAGTAAAAAATGCTGAAAGTCAGACAAGGAGAAAAATCCTGAAAAGAGATAAATGACATGTCACTTACAAGGGAACCCCAATAAGAATAACAGCTGAATTCTAAGCAGAAATAACATAGGCCAGCAGATAGTGGAATAAATTTTAAAAGAAAAAAAATTCACTGACCAAGAATCCCATAACCAACAGTTATTGATCAAAAATAACAGCAAAATAATGGGAAAAATGTTGAATATGCTGCTAGCAGACTTGCCTTGACATGAAATTATAAAGTTCTTTAGTGTGAAAATGAATGATTCCAGATGACAGTTGAAATCCATAGGAACAAAGTGTACTAGTAAATACAATAATGTAGTTATAAAAGACAGTGCATATTTTTCTCCTGGTTTTGATTTAAAGCAACTGTATAAAATAATATGCATATAGCTTATTGTTGGATCTATTACATATAGAATTGCAATATATGTGTAATATGTTTACAAAAAACACACTACAAAATATGTGGATGGGAATAAAGCTGTAATGGGCTAAGGAAATGATGACAGATGGTATAGCAATGTTATGTTGCAGAGGATGTGGAGAAACTACAGCCCTCATGCACTGTTGATGAGACTAAAATAGTGCAGAAACTTTGAAAAACAGTCTAGCAATTCCTAAAATGATGAAATGTAGAGTTACCATATGACCCAGCAAATTCTACTGCTAAGGACCCAAGAGAAATGAAAACACGCCATAGAAAAACTTGTACACAAATATTTATAACAGTAATATTTATAATGGCCAAATTTGGAAACAACCCAAATGGATAGACAAATGGATAAACAAAAAGTGGTATATCCAAATCTTATGGTTACCATAAGTGAAACCATTGTGGGGAGGGGAGAATTATGAGGGTGGGAATAACATACATACAGTATTGTATAAAAGATATTTAAAGAGAACCTACTGTATAGTATAGGAAATTATACTCAATAGTTTGTAATAACCTATATGAGAAAAAATGGATACATTTATATGTATGACTGATTCACTTCGCTGTACACCTGAAATCAATACATTATAAATCAATTATATGCCAATAAAATTAAATTTAAAAAGTGGTATATCCATAAAATGGAGTATGATTTGGCCATAAAAAGGAATGCGGTAATGATATATACTACAACTTTGATGGACCTTGAAACCATAGTGCTAAGTGAAAGAAGGCAGTCACAAAAGACCACGTATTATCTGAGTAAATTTATATGTAAATCCACAATAGGAAGATATGCAGAGATAGAAAGTAGCCTAGTGATGGATTTGGACCAGGAAGTGTTCCATTTTAAGGCTTTTTCAAAATAGTTTCTGTTAAGTCTATTGATAATAAAGCTATATTAACTAGAAAGATAAAGTACTTCCTGAAAATCAATTAGGTGGATTCTAAAGTTTTTATCCTGTTCCCAGTTAACCTTTTAGAAGGCCCTTAAAATCAGAGTCACTGCCTGTGATGGTTAATTTTAGGTATCAAATTGGCTGGGCTACTGTGCCCAGATAGTCAACCATTAATTTGGCTATCTCTGTGATGGAGTCTTTTGGAAGAGTTTAACATTTAAATCAGTATGACTTTGAATAAAGCAGATTACCCTCCACAGTATGAAGACCATGAAGAAAAAAAAAACAAAAAAAAAAAACTGCCCTTCCTTGAGGAGGAGGAAATTCTGCCAGCAGATGACTTCCTTTGGACTCTACTTGCAAGTCTTTCTGGGTCTCCAGCCTGCTGGCCTAACCTTCAGATTTTGGAGTTTCTAAGATCCCATATATATTCATATATATTCACATATATGCCCACACACAGCCTGTTTCTCTTTCTCTGGAAAACCCTAATATAGTGCCCCATAATCAGAAATTAGCAGACCTGGAAACTGGTTGCCCAGCTATAATGTGTAATTTCTCATTTTGCTCTCCAAATCTTCCTCACTGCTAAATCATCTTTGGATCTGGTTTCTTTAGAAGATATTAGTCAGTGTTCATGTTGTTCCCAAATCACTGCTCTCATCAACTTTCCTCATTCCCAATTTTGCCTCATTCTTTAAGATTGGAATTTCGTTTGGTCTTTGCTGTTCCTTTGTTGTGATTTCAAGACCAAGCCTTAGCCTGTGCTCCAACCTAGTCTTAGGGACTTTTGACTATGCTTTGACCCCTTGGATGTCAAAACTGCCAAACAGTTAGAAATTCCAGGGCCAACCACTAATTTATCTGTTTGTTAGATTACAATACGTGCGTCCTAGGACTGGTTGATTTTTTGGAGAGTTCCTTTATTGCTAGATAGTTTTCCAAGTTAAAACTTAGCTCATGTGTAAGTCAGTTCTGTTCATGAGCAATCTGAATGTCCATCTTTCTGAATAAATCATTTATACCTGTATCAACAGAGCAGTTGCTTCTCTATATATAGTTGCAGAAGCTCTATATCATGTTCTCTTTACAAAAAAAACAAAACAACAACAAAAAAGCTTTTGACCTCATACAGGAAGAAGGTATAAGTTGGGCCTAAAGTGCGTCAGTGGTAGGATCAGGACCAAAGCTCCAAATCCCTGATTCAATCTTGCGTGATCCCACAAAATCAGTGAGTCTTCTCTAAAAAGCTTACCGGCAGCTAAGAAATCTTCTGGAGATATTAAATAGCTTTCATTAAAAACGTTCTAAGAGTAAACCTATGAGAAACACAGATTAAACTTCTTTTACAACATTTCTCAGTTTTAAATCTAAAGGTAAATTCCTCTCTGGGTACTTTTTTGCTCTGAGCTAAGAACAGAATATTAGCAGAGCCTCAGACATTTCATAAGCTCCAAATATGAACTCATTTGAAAATGGCTCATAAGCAACTATTGAAACAAAGCTGAATAACTGAGGACAGCAACTGCCTTCCAAGTCATTGTAATAGCACTCTACTCACAGTACCTGGCCACTTAAATTTTTTTTTTTTTATTGGAGTATAGTTGATTTACAATGCTGTATTAGTTCCAGGTGTATAGCAAATTGAATCAGTCATACATATATCCATTCATTCTTCCCATATAGGTTAATTCTCACTCTTTTGCCCATGTTTTTGATTTTCTGACAAACCCCAAACCCATAACAAAGGAAGTGTCAGCATTCTTTCCAGTGGACTGCTTTTATTCCCTGAATGTGACATTCTCTCTCGACTCTAGGTCTTTATATATTTCTTTTAATTGTTGTAATATCTATCCACACCCTGGATAACTTCTAGCCATCCTACTTCTGAGAAGTCTTTACTGTCTCTCCAGACTAGGTTAGGAGACTTGTCTTTGTGCTCCCATAATACCTTATGTTTACCATCTCGGCAATTACCACACTGAACTGTGAGTGCTGTTTTATTAGTCTGCTTTCTTCTCTAGACAGTGTGTACCTTGAGTGTAAGAATAGTGGGTATTTTATTCACAAATTCTATGTCTTATTCATGTTGGTATCACCAAGACCTAGTAAACGTCTGTCCTCACTGCACTGAGCTTCTCTGTATCTGATTGCACCAGTAGTAATTAGTAGCTGGACAGGGATGGGGGAACAGATCACTAGATGGATGGAAAGATTAACATAAAGAAATAGGGTCTGGTCTGGATGTTTAACACAGAAACAGTGAAATTGTGATACAGGGTAAAGTTCTGATCCACGAGCTAGTACTGTGGACATGTTTCAGGTACAAATTCAATGCCAGTGTGGGTTGCCGAGAGAATGTAAACAAGCAGAAAGTATGTGAGCCATGGCTCTAGTCCTAAGAATTAGGACATATTTTACACTGTCATCTTCCATAAGTATTTGCTTAGTATTCTTCTCTATGAAATTTCAATGGAAAGCTTTTAAATCCTAGCAAAAGCTTATACGTATCTTCAAGGTGAAACACTTTTGACCTTTCCTTCATTTTCCATGATTTCTTTCAAATGGACTTCTCCTTCTCTTGTCCATCCTTAGATTTGTGTCTTCTTGGATTAGAATTCTTACCACATTCTGACTGGTAGAATAAAAATAGTCATAGGCAAGTCCCTAGCCCCAAGGCACACAAGCAAGAGAGAACTAGTCCACCAAAGACAGCTGATTACATACAAGTCATATTGTGTGTGCCTATGTGTGTGCCTTCTTACTGGGCTATAAACTATTCGAGGATGGGGAGTATTTTGATGCATCTCTGTTCCCTCAATACCTATTTAGTCAGGACCTGACACAAGAGTGTTGTTTAGCCAACATGGATCTGACTTGTAAAGACACTTATTATATTAAGTTGCTTATTCTTACCTGAGTCAAGAAGCGTGTGGAAATGGAAGTATGATAGCATTTCGGCAAGAATATATTGAAAATTGGTACCAAGGACTCAGATGGTAGGGATTAGTAATGAACAAAGCATACAAATTATTGTCCTCATGAAGCTGACCTTCTAAAAGGGGATACAGACAATAAACAAGTAAATCATACCACCCAGATACTAAGAGGTGCTGTGAAGCCAAATAAGGAAAGAGAGATAGTGACTGAGCATTGAAAATAGGGGTGGAATGGTGACTATAATATGTGGTAGTCAATGATTGCCTCACTGTAGAGGTGTTATTTAGGAATAGACTTGAATAAGTTAAGAGTAGGTCATGAAAATTCATGGTGGAGACACATTCCAAAGAACTGGAAGTTCCTCCTAAGGGGAACATACTATACTTTCTGTGTTTGGGGAGCAGTTAGAAAGATAGCATGGATGAAACAGAGGGACAGAAAAGGGGTCAGGAGAATCAAAGTTCAGTGATGCAAGATCTTGTAGACCATGGTAAAGAGTTTAGATTTTATTTTAAGGGAGATAGAAAGCCATTGTTGAGTTTGCAGCATGGAAGTAACATGAGTTTATGTTTTAAAAATTTTACTCCAGTTTTTGTGATGAGATGAACTCTAGGGATTCAAGAGTGAAAGCATAGCACTGGTTAGGACATTTTTACAGAAATCTAGGAGCATAATGGTGGCTTGGACTGTGGTGGTAGAGGTAGATATATTGGAAACTGATCAAATTTGAAGTATTTTTAAAGCCAGAGGCAATATTATGGGCTGTTAGATTGCATGCAAGGTAGGAAAGAAAGAGGAGTCAAGGATGATGCCAAATTTGGGGGGAAGAGGCCTGAGAAAAGGAGGTGCTATTTACTGGTAGAGAATGATGTTTGAGAAGAATAAAGATTTTGATTATAGCATCCTAATTTGGGGATGTTTGTTTAATGTTTCATCTAAAAATATCAAGTAAAAACAACAAAAGACAAAAAAAATAAAAAAATATCAAGTAGTTGGTTAGATATATGAATTAGGAGCTTGGGGGAGAGACTGGAGATGAAGATATATATTGGGAGTCAAGAATATGTACATGCATCTAAGATAATCAGACTGGATGAACTCACGGAAAAAGTACCAAGAAGAAAAGAAGCAGTTCAAGGACTAACCCCCAAGGCCCTCTGTGTATTCAGTATCAGGGAGATGATGCTACATCAAAAGAAAATGAGAAAAATGTAAGTTGTTATCAAACAGAGAACATATTGTAACACGTCACACTTTGCTCATTCAATAAATATTTATCATGTGTTTACTATGTGCCTACCATGTACCAGGCACTGCTTTAGATGTTAGAGATGTAGCAGTGAAAAAAAAAATGATAGATTCAACTTTCCGCTTTTATGGTGATTTTATTCTAGTGGGGAAAGGAGACAATAAGTAGGATAAATAAGAAAACTAGAAAAATAAATATAGAACTACCATATGATCCAGCAATCCTACTCCTGGGCATATACCCACACTAAACTTTCATTCAAAAAGATACATGCACCCCTATGTTCACTGCAGCACTATATACAATAGCCAAGACATGGAAACAACCTAAATGTCCATTGACAGATGAATAGATTAAGAAGATGTGGTACATATATACAGTGGGATACTACTCAGCCATTAAAAGAACAAAATAATGCCATCTGCAGCAACATGGATGCAATTAGAGATTCTCATACTAAGTGAAGTCAGAAAAAGAAAGACAAATACCATATGATATCACTTATATGTGGAATCTAAACTATGGCCCAAATGAACCTATCTACAGAACAGATGCAGACTCACAGACATGGAGAACAGATTTGTGGTTGCCAAGGGGGTGGGGGGAGAGAGGAGATGGACTGGGAGTTTGGGGTTAGTAGATGCAAACTATTCCACTTATAATGGATGAGAAATGTGGGCCTACATATAGCATAGGGAATTATGTCTAATCACTTGTAATAGAACATGGTCAAATTTGAGAAAAAATGTGTGTGTGTGTGTGTGTGTGTATGAATGACTGTGTTACTTTGCTATACAGCAGAAATTGACAGAACATTGTAAATCAACCTTCATTTAAAAAACTAAAAATTAGAAAAAAACTATAGTGTACTAGGTCATAATAATTGCTAGAAAAAATTAAAGCAGGTCTCTGTACATCTCTTTCCTCTGTTGATTACTCTTACCACGGAAATCCATGTCTGGTTCCCTCAAAGCCTTCCATCTTTGCTGTAATGCCACCTTCTCAGTAAGGGTCTCACTGGCATTTTTATTTAAAATGCCAAATACTTTCTCCTGCTCTCTGTGACTTGCCTCACTATTTCTTTGCTATACTTTTCTCTACAGCACTCATCACCCACTTCTTATGTTTTGTTGTGTGGTAAAATATACACTAACTCATTTATCATTTGCCATGTTGATAGAATATCAGTTTCATGATGTCAGTGACTTGTTTTTTAACTCTTCTGTTTACTGTTCTACCCTAGAACTGAGGGCACTTTTTGGCATACTCTAAACATTCAATAAATATTTGTTGAATAAACAGAGGAATTACTCTGTGCATAGCCATTGTCATCACTGAGACACATCTTATCTTACCAACTACTTGGAGCATTGCTGACTGTATTCTTTGGAGATTCTGGTAAATTTAACCATGAAGACAGAAGACGTTCTGTCAAAGTTGATGAGTTGGTTCGAGAGAGTGAAGTAAGAGAAATTATCCTTTGATAGCCTTTAAATTCTAAGGCAGAAAGTAATCTAGTTCTTAATTAAATTCTTAGGTTTATGATAGCTTACTTATAAATATTGTTCAAATAAATGACCTAAGTATAAAGTTGTGAATTTTATGCATTGAAGGTACCTCTATGGTATGCTGGGATTCCTTATATAGTCAACTTTAAGTGTATGCTGATGCCAACTTAATAAAACTTAGAGTGTGATTTTACTATTTGAAAAACACGAAGGCTTATAGTTTTACATTTGGGGCATAATGACAGTCACTGTTCTGGCTACTGGGTACCAAGCATTTGATTATGCCTGCAACCCTCAATTATAACATCATTCCAAAGGTAAAGAATAATCTTTATCACCATATTTTGATTTATGATGGTTTCTAGGTAAACACAAGGGTAAAAATAACTGGCTCTTTACTTCCATATCAAATTTATGAGGAAAGATATTTGCTGTTCATTTAACATTTTCCATTGTGCTAAAAAATCGTATTTGCTTTGCAAAGATGTTACAGGAGGCAAATATGTAAACAGATAATAGAATCCAGTGTGGCGAACATGTTAAAGGTTTGAAAAATACTAGAAGTGGAGAGAAAGCCACATTTAATTTTACAAAATGAGTTATACTTGAGCCAGGCTGAGGCATTTTTTCTACGTGAAGAGAGGGGGCATTTCAGATTGACAGGGCACCACAGGGATAAAGGAATTGTGTAAGAGTTGTGAGATAATAAAAATTTCAGGGGGAGCAATAAACAGTTTAAAGAAGTAGAGGAAGTTTTCATTGGAAGTAAACAAGGCAGACAATAAACAACTGAGGCAAGAGAGTGAACGAACTGTAGCCCATGCTAACACATTTGGATTTTTCTTACAAGTATGTTTAAGGCAGCAAAACATTGTGTTTTAGAAAGAATACTCCAAGTAGTCCTTGGAGGTTAGGTGGGAAAAGAAGATATTTATACACAGGGAGAGCAGCTAGGAGGCTGCCATGATAGTGCTGGTGAGATGTGGTGTAGCAGTGTGTATGGAGAGAAGGGGTAAGATTCGATAGATACTTCTATGGTATGGCTACTATATGATTTCACTCTGAGCTCCAGTTAGATTTGAAAATCTAACAACAAACACCTGGAATTTAACATAGCACACTGAAAAATAAGATAAAAAGATCTGTACAACCAGACACATTACAAATACATATAATGCTGTATAGTATTGAAATCCTGGCCCTGTTGAGCTCTAGTCCCTGACCAGGAGCTGGGGACTAAGTGCCTGTGGGGGAACAGGAAGAAAAATATTGAATATGCTGATAGAAATCTCAGTCAAGTTCACTGAATGAAATCAAGGTCCCTGGCAGAGTGAGCTCCTTGTGAAAGGAGGCAGAAAAAGGCTGCAGCCACTGCCTGATGCTTGGGTTTTATTTCAAGCTTGTACAGATCTGGTTGGAGGAACCAAAGAAATCCTTGAGGTCTAAGAAAGGGCCAAATATCTCATTGCTTTAGTGACAGTATCTGCCGATTCCCCATTATCTCTCTGAGATGGAAGAGCCATGATCTCTGGGTTGTCAGAGCCCAGATGGTGACAACCACAAAGCTGCTACAGAGGGATAGTTAAATGGGGGTGAGGGTGGAAGAAAGCACAAAAGAAAAGCTATTGAAGATGTATCAGAGAGGAAAAATTCCGAACGACACAATACTCCAAGAAAAATTGCCATCACACTTAATGGTCAAATTCACTGTCAATAGGGTGCAAATAATAAATGAAATCTCAAAATTATCTTTATTTTTAGAATGTCCAAAGAGATAAAGGGACAAAAGCCATTAAAAAAAAAAAGAAATCATGAACTACAAAGAGAAATAAAATTAAAATGGAGTTATAAAAACATTATTTTAAATAAAAAATAACACTTGGTCAAAAAGAGACAGTTAAAAGGAGTACAGTAACAGAAAAGAGAAATTCACTATATGGACTCAATAGCATATTTGAGATGGAAGAGAAAGAATCAGATTCATTGCTAGCAGATCTGTCTTACACAAAATATGAAATGATTTTGGAGGGTAACTTGAATCTATTGAAAGAAATGAAGAGTAGCAGAAATGATAACCTTGTAGGTAAATGTGTGGAATAGTTGCAGATGATTCCTAGGATTCTGTCATAAGGACAAATGGAAAGGGATTACAGAGGGAGGGGCAGTTTAGGCATATGAGATATTGAATTCAGTCTGGGCATGCTCAGTTCCATAGCTGAGATTCCCAAGGGCGTCTCAGCACAAATGTTCAGCAAGCAATTGGAATTCAGGGCCACAAAAATACTGAATATTGTCAGGAAATTCAGAGGTAAAAAAAAAAAAAAACTTGAGAAAAATCATGGACTATCCACACAGCATGTATCAATCACATGAAGATGCAGAAATCATAGCCTGGTTGGAAATGGTTTGGAATCTTCACCCTGAAAAGTCCAACAGAAACTTCTATGTATTGGTTTAGATAGAAAAAAAATTAGAGGTCTTTTCCACTAAAATCTATATCTCCTCTAATATCAGGACCAGGGACATTCTGAAAGCAAGCCATTTTTGTAGATTTAAAAAAAAAAGGAAAGTGCTACTTTGCACTGGAGGCACAGGTCATGAAAATGTTTTATAGACTAAAAATGTAAAAAGGATCAGCATAAGTTTAGATCAATTCACTGATGTAAGATGTGAAATAGCTGAATAAGGAGAGTCAGACTTGCTTCTTAACCTTACAAGGGCAACTTGAGTTTCTTCACAGACGAAATCTTTTTGCTGCTGTCAGAACAGTCAGATGGACAATTGAGCAGACCTGCATACCTTTATGACTTCCTGAAGATGGAAATTGGCTGTAAGTGCTGAATACAGATGGAATCTGGCATTCATTCTAAACTCATAAGTCAAGCATAAATTATAAAATAGATATAGAGAGGAAATGTGATCGGATTTTCTATTCTTAATCATCTGAGTTTGTGAATATATTTGTGACCCATTTAATGGGTATTAAATATTTTGTGTAGGTATTTTTGCACAGAAATATACAACCATATTCTTATACCACAATGTCTGATTTGAGAATAAAACCAATCAAATACAAATTAAGAAACTTGTCAAAACTGTAAAGTTGGAACAGACCATGGAGATTATCTGGTCTATTTCCCTACCAGGCCTGAGAAAGTACCTGCCTCAGTTCCTCATATGAGCATTCAACTCATTTGGAAATCTTTCAGTGACAGGGAAGAAAATCCCAACAGCTGAGCACTGTTCCAGGGGCTTCACTATCTCATATAGTTTTCACAGGACACTTCTAGCAGTTAGGCCATTTGACGAAGAATCTGAGGCTCAGACATTTTAAGGAACCTGTCTAAATTCACAAAGTGACGGGACCCAGATACAGTATCTATTCTTTATCTGACTATTGTCCATTAATAATGGTGTTCTAACTTGGCACCTTATAGGAAGCCCTTCCACAATTCTGATTATTACCCAAACAATCTCTTAGTCGTGTCTGAAAATCAACTCCTTGTATTTCCAAATCATCATTCCCCATGGATGTGCATACCTTTTGTAAAGACCTTCATCATGGTATCTATAGGTGTTCTCCGAGCTGAATGTCCCCAGTTACCTCTACAGTTCCTTACCGAACAGTGTGCAGGCCTCTGAGATGATGATGATCTCAGTGTGCACTCTAGTTTGTTAATAGCCAATTTCACATAATAGCCTTGGGCTTCACAAGAGCAGCTTTGTTCATGAGCTCCATCTGCTGTGTAGAACTTACCATCCCGTAGGAACAAACTCTTCTAAACCATGACAGGATAGATGGGGTTATGGAAGCTTCACTTGAAATTTTACTTGGATTACATTTCAATATGGCGATGGTTATGGAATTGTCAGTTTACTTTGTGACACAGTGCTAAGTCTTTTGGCCCAGAGCCAAAACAGGGGACATATGCTATATCGCAGAGAATGGGCCAGCAAAGGATTTTACAAGCAACTTTTCAGGTTTTAGAAGTCCACCGAACTGTCATATTCTTAATAAAAAAGACCAGCATTGAAAGCACAGAGCAGACCCTCTTTATCTTCCCTGTCACTGCACTACTAGTATCTAATAGGATATTATGGCATATCCTGACAGAACCCGAACCATAAAAAATACAAATTGGAATTTTCTTGGCTACAGAGAGAGAATAAAGACATGTAACAGTGGCTACTTCAACCTATATTCTAAGAAATACCAGTGATCTATACATGAAGAAAATTGAACAAAATTAGAACATGTGAAGCAATATATTAATATGATAGGATTTCTCCTAGTTTTAGTATTCCTACCAGAAGAATTCATAAGTGAGTTAAGATGATTTTTTCCTTAAGGATCAATCACAGAAAAATTGAACTCAATGTCACATATAGAAATACAGATTTGGCCTAAAGGCATAACAATTTCCCTTACCAATCTTGAATGTCCATCATTTCAGTGTATTTTCTATGGGCTCTTTGTTAGCTGGTACAAATTCTGCAGGACTGGTCTTTTAGCAATATATTCACATGCACTCTTTGAAATGATAAAGATTTTTTCTAACTCTCCCCTTGCCTGTTATGTACACACACACTCCACTTGGCTGTTTAAAAATTTTTCAGACCAAGTCTCCCAATTATCATTACAAACCTCTTGCAAAATACTTTGCAGAGATTAAAGCCACCATTAATTGTTTCTAACTTAGAAAAGTATTCAGTAGCCATTGGCCTTCACCTCGCCTAAGGTGTTCCCAAAGAGGTTTGAGGTTTGTTGATTACTTTGCATGGAATGTTACAATGTCCTGAAAAATAAATTTTTTGTAGAAATGTGAAAGCTGACTCTAAAATTAATATGAAAATTTGAAGGACCTAGAATAGCCTAAACAGCATATCCAAGAGACGACCAAACTGGAGTACTATTCTCCCTGAAAGCAAGAATTACTGTTAAGGCTACAGTCATCAAGATGGTATATTATTGTTATAAGGATGGCTAAATCATTCAAATGAACAAAATAAAAAGTTTAAAAATAAACCCACATATATATGTTCAATTGATTTTTCAACCAAGGTGCCAGTGGGAAATGCTTAGCCTTTTCAATGAATGATGTTGGAACAACTTGAGATCCATATGAAAAAATGTGTGTTGACCCTTATACGTCACAATATACACAAAACAACTTTAAATGGATGATATACCTAAGCATAAAATGAAAACCTGTAAAATTCTACCTTGGAGTAGATAATTATTTAATATGAAACAAGAGTAGAACATTTATACCTAACAATATATTGATATACAGAATATATAATACAATTCAGTAATAAGCAGGCAAGGAACCAGATTAAAATAGTAACTATGGAGTTCCCGTCATGGCTCAGTGGTTAACGAATGCGACTAGGAACCATGAGGTTGCGGGTTCGATCCCTGGCATCACTCAGTGGGTTAAGGATCTGGCATTGCCGTGAGCTGTGGTGTAGATTGCAGACGCGGCCTGGATCCTGCGTTCCTGTGGCTGTGGCGAAGGTCAGCAGATACAGCTCCTGTTAGACCCCCTAGGCTGGAAACCTTCATATGCCGCGAGTGTGGCCCTAGATAAGGCAAAAAGACAAAAAAAAATAACTATTTAAGCAGATTATTTCCTAAAATACGAGTGGCTGCTAATTATTAGTGAAGATAGTGATGAAAATTGTCATACTTTGTTGGTGAGAGTATAAAATGTTGTAATTTCCTTTTAAAAGTCTGGAATTTTCTAAAAGACTACATATACTTCCCTGTGAACCGTCAACTTCTAAGTATTTATCTAAGAGACATGAAACATATGTCTATACAGAGCTTTGTAAATGAATTTTCATGGTAGCTAATGAATAAAAACAACTCAAGGTCAGTAGGTACTTAGAAAAACTACTTGTGAGGAGTTCCTATTGTGGCTCAGCGGTAATGGACCCAACTGGTATCCATGAGGATGCAGGTTTGATCCCCTGGCCTCCCTCAGTGAGGTAAGTATCTGGTGGTGCCCGGTGAGCTGTGGTGATGACCTCGCAGACATGGCTTCAATCCCGCATTGCTATGGCTGTGGTGTAAGCTGGCAGCTGTAGTTCCAATTCGACCCCTAGCCTGGAAAGTTCCCTATGCCTCAGGTGTGGCCCTAAAAAGAAAAAAAAGAAAGAAAAGAAAAACTACTTGTGATATATGCAAATAGTAAGATACAGCAATAGAAAGAAAGTACTGATACTATGAATGAATCTCAAACATGTTAGGCTAAATTCAGACAGCGAGGCACAAAATTTGACATATGGTATGACTCTATCTGTATAAAATTCTAAAAGGCAAAATTAATCTGTAGTGACAGAAAGCACATCACAGGTTGCCTAGGCCATGAATCAAAAGATGGAATTGACCACAAAGGCTCAGGAGGGAACTTTTTAGTTGATAAAAGTGTTCTATATCTTGATTGTGGTAGTGATTATGCAGGTACATTTGACAAACTTCATCAGTGTGTACACTTAAAATGGATGTACTGAATTTTATAGAAATTACATAGCAAGCAAATTCATAAAGACATATTAGTATGCTATTATTTATTTAAATCCTAAGAGTTGAAATAGCTTTATTTAAAGGCAATTTAAAATAAAAATGATAGTGCCTTCTATTGCCTGTAGTTAAGAAACTGAGAGCGATAAGGAAAAAAGCCTTGCGAGTGCCATTAATAAAGTTTCCCTGTACATTCTGCTTTCCAATTTAACATGTTCTCAATTTACCAGATTTGAATGCGTGCGCACACGCGCGTGTGCACACACACACACACACACACACTCATTCCATGCTTGCACCAATATTTTCAAGTATAAACCAATCATTTGGGAAAATTAATGTATGAGACATACACCAATCCTAATATGGAGGTTAATAAGCAGTGCTGTCAGCTAACAGTATTTACGTGATAATCCTACTTCTAGCAGACATTGCGCTGTTCCTGGTCAAAGGAGTGAGAACTAGTATTGCTTTACTGTTAGCAGCTGATATGAAGCAGAGGTGAGCCTCCAGGGATCAAAGTGATACATGGGACTTGTGAATGCAGAATTGCTGGCAGTTTGAGTAGAGTGGGTAAGCTCTCTTCACTTGCTTCAAAATTAGGAAATGCTTTATAGCTTAGAATTCTATGGAGTCTGTTTTCTCACAGACCCTCACAAAAGCCTTGGCAGGAAGTTTCATTTTCCTGCTTTATTCATAAAGAAACCAACGCTCAGAAAGGTGAAGTTTCTAAGATCTCCCAGGTATAAAGTGGCAGGTCCAGGACTAAAGGCCAGGGCTTCTGACTCCAAAGGTTTTTCCTCTATAAACACTACCTTTTCCCTCTGGCCAAGCTTGCTTATATCTGATAAAAAGGAAACCCACCAATAGGAACTCAAGGAAAATGCTTACATATACATTTATATCTATGTCTATATCATCTATATTTGTATTTATTCGTTACCAAAGTTAAGAGGGACAGAGTAGGCAGAGGAACAAAAATGTGTACAAAAACCTAAGCAGAGTACATGAAATGCGGAAAGATACACAGTTATTCAAATGTAGTTGATTAAAACTGCAAATATCAGAGAACTGTAGTCAGGGAAGCATGTGAAAGGAAGCCAAGAAAAATCACAGGAAGGAGGGAATGGGCTTTTGAGTGGTGGTTGTCATTAAATTGAACTTTGGGCCAAGTTAAGCAGATTGCTATAAAGTAGGGGGTCCTAGTTGTTCTAGTCAACGTAGGAGTTTCACGTGGACTTGAGGCAGTATAATATAGTAGAGTGCTTGAAAGTCTCCATTTTGGAATTAGACTGGGTCCAAACAAAACAGATTTCAAGTATAACTTCTTCAACCACTTACCAACTGTGAGACACTGGGCAGACTGCTTAACTTCTCTGAGCCTCACTCGTATCATAGGAAATGCAACAGTGCCTCACAGAGTTGTTTGAAGGATTAAATAATGACATATAGTTGATTTTTCATGGAAATGTCAGCTATGGTTATTAATGCACAGGACTCATCCTATTGCTATCCCATCCCCATATGTAATCCTGCCTTGCATAGATTAGGTGTTGAGTAATATTTACTGAATTTAAATAAATCTTTTCTTTCCGTCAATATCAAAAGATTTTTTATCACTAGAAAAAGGACAAGGAATCTACTATTCACAAAGTGCATTTTCTTCCAAATTCCCACTATTTGGTGTTTCTGAGAAAAACAACTCTCATCTACTAATATCTAAGCTCTGTGTTTTTCTTCATCAAAGATCCAGGCATATCTTCTGAAACAGACATGGCTCATGTGACAGACAGTCAACTTTTCTCCATTTCTATCATCTCACTATGCCTCAAAAGACCAACAACTGTGGGAATGCCATACTTAACCTTTTCAACATAATAGCATCTTAAATATTTTAAAAAGTATGCAATATTCAAGATGTACAAAGAAGAATGAAGAATAAACAGCATGAAGGAACTGACCCAGCTACTGCAACAAGTCAATAACATGAAAAGATAAATGACAGGAACGAATACCCCAGATTCAGAGAGGAGAGATCTAACTAAATATCATATGTGGACCTTATATGCATCCTATTTTGAATAAATTAACTGCAAAGGGATTGGGGAAGTATTTTTTATAGTCCTTTGGTATACATGATACTAAGGAGTTATTATTATTATTATTATTATTATTATTATTGTTTTTGGCCATAGCCATGGCACGCAGAAATTCCTGAGCCATGGATTGAACCTGTGCCACAGTAGTGATCCAAGCCACAGCAGAGACAACATAGGATCCTTAACCTCTAGGCTACCAGGGAACTCTAGGAATTATTATTTTGGTTAATAGGGATGGCACTGTTATGTTTTTTAAAAGCTCATATTTTGTAGATACATGTACTGCAGCATGTAGAAATAAAATGACATGTTTGGGATTTGCCTTTAAACACATTTTAGAGAAGAAAAGAAGCACAAAGACAGAGGAAGCAAATGCAGCAAAATTTTGATGATTGTTGAATACACAAGGTAAGTATACAGGAGTTCATCTTACTAGCACGTCTGCTTTTGTATACATTTGAAAATAACTTATGTATTAGCACATTTGGTGATACAAAGCCATGAATACAATAAATACAACATATCCAAACTTAGTTTAGGAAACAACAGCCAATTCAGTTAAATTCCTTGCACTACTTATCTCCACCCCCTGCACAAATGACCACAATATGGATTTTGGTATTTATTACTGTCCTATGACTCTATACTTGTTTTTTGGCCTTTTTCGGGCTGCACCTGTGGCATATGGAGGTTCCCAGGCTGGGGGTCTAATTAGAGCTATAGCCGCCGGCCTATGTCACAGCCACAGCCACACCAGATCCAAGCCGTGTCTGCGATCTACACCACAGCTCACGGCAATGCCGGATCCTTAACCCACTGAGCAAGGCCAGGGAATGAACTGCAACCTCATGGTTCCTAGCTGGATTCATTTCCACTGTGTTACGATGGGAACTCCATGTGACTCTATACTTTTACTATAGACTTCTTATTCCTAAAAAATATATCACATTGTTTTGTATGTTTTTAAGCTTCATAAACAGTATCCAATTGTAGGTATTCTGCCTCTTGCCCTTTATTTTTGGTCAATATGAAGTGTGTATGAGTCATCTCTATAGCTCCAAAGTAGATACTTCCAAAAATATCTTCCATCTCTTTTTCCTGAGCTGACCAAACTTCGTATCAGCATTGCAGGTCTTGTTTATGCCAGTCCTGGAGTTCGTGCTACACTGTGTTTATTGGTAAGAAGTCGTGGAATTCCACTGAGATAGTGTTTTCTGAAGGAGGAGCTCTGTGTCAAGCAATTCTGTCTTTTTTAAAAAATTTATTAGAGTATATTTGATTTACAATGTTGCATTCATTTTCAGTGTAATCTGGTCTTTAAAGGTTAACAGAATTATGTTTCCTCACAAATCTACTTGTTTTTTTTAATTGTAGAATACATAAAGTTTAAGCTGTTAGCAAATATATTTTTACTCCCTCCACAAATAAGTAAAATAAGGCCTAATGACTACATCTTGATTTTGCTGTGTTGTATTCTAAGAGTTGACCTCTATTAGCCAAATCTAAAGATCCTGTAGTATCTCCACCACCTGACTATGAACATAATAATGACAAAGGTGAATATTCACAACATGGAGAATTTGATCTATTCATGATTGATTTATCTTGGATGTTCTTGGAGAAAGCCTACAAAATATTCATTCTTATGAGCTGTCTCATTCAAGGAGATTTCCATGCACATTTTCTAGAAGAGAAACAACCACTCTGTGTAGATCTTCAAGAAAGGGGGATATTATTACAAAATAATGCCTTAAATCTATCCCCCTCTCCTTTCTTCGGCCACACCTGTGTCATGCAGAAGTTCCCAGGCTAGGGATCCAAACTGAGCCACAGCAGTGGATCGATCCTTAGCCCACTGAGCCACCAGGGAACTCTGATTAAATATATTCCTAGAGTCTTGGTCACATAGTAGGTGCTCAATAAATACTTACAAATAGTTCCTGCCACCCCAGTCAGTTGGAAATGCAGTAAGGACAGAGTCTCTTGAACTCATTAATTGGTCATCATTAGAAGCACATTCTCAAGGAAAAGATGAGAAAATGAAAGGCATCTGAAAGAATCTCTATCTCTAGCAGCTTGTGCAGAACTGACCACAGGATGCTAAGAGGGATACAAAAGAGAAAACCCCTCATCTTTGCTCATGTTCTGAGACAAAGTGACAAATCTACACCAAAAAATTTTTTCTCTTGAATATACAGCAAAAGGTCCTTCCTCCTCACCTGCCTAACAATTCCTCTTCTCAACTCCCAAGGTGGTGTGAAGGGATCTGTTCCTGCTTGCTTCCTCCCAGAGCCTGGAACTGATTGCATTGAGATTCCTTTTTTTTTTTTTTCCTCTTTGGTAAGCCAGAAACTCACCACGATCCTTTGCCCTTATTGCATTTTGTAATGAAGAAACTGTCTTTACCTCACCGACAGTAATTTAATTGTTGATGTCCTCGGTCTGTCATTAATCATCTCTACTGTGGTCAGGAAAGACAAGCCTGTTAAGTACCATTACTTTTGGCCCATAATTCCTAATCAGAGATTTATTCTTACTGTACTTAGCCTGCCATCTTAAAAAGTCAGTTTGCAAAACCCACATGCTCTCCGTTAGAAGTTCTCCCATTAAGCATTAACCTAGAGCAACTTTTTAAAGTGGACTTAGACTTTATATAACCAGTTCTCTCCAGAACTGAGATTCTATACATTCTCTGTGGTTTAAAAATAAATACTATAATCTAATCTGTTATGGTGTAAGAAGCCTGTTTAGCCCACATCCCACCTTGGTGCATATGAATGACACATTTTGTCTGTGCCCACACACAAGCAAGGGCACTCAGATATAAACCAGTTTTTAAAATATTGCTCTTATGAACTGTTTGGTCACATATTTAGTAGTCTCTTTCTGAGAAGACCCAACTTATCATAACAGTTGGTAAAATGCAATTCGAGGAGTTCTCGCTGGTGACTCAGCGACTTATGGATCTAGCATTGTCACTGCTGTGGCTTGGGTTCAATCTCCGGTCCAGGAATTCTGCATTCCATGGGTGCAACCAAAACACAAAAAAATGGGCTTTGACTTTTTCAGTCTCCTTGGTTTGACTGACTTTCTGGGACACGTCAAAGAGAGAAGAAACCTTAATCATAAGTCTTATCTTGGCCTTGTAGGATAGGATGGCCAGATTCCCTTAGCAAGGGCTGGGAGGCTAATATAACAATGTTGTCTCCCTTTGACCTTGTCAGTGAGTTGCTTACACAACAGAAACTTTGGGGCACTCATTGAGCATTTTAACATTTTGAGGTAATGGTAACTATAATTCTATGAAACATTATCTCTGTTCACCTGTGTCTATCAATACATTTGTTGGCCAAACATTCACTGATAGTTCATAATATGAAGACACTATGCTGAGTGATGGGGATGCAAATCTCTCCAGAAACGTATTTTTCCCCCAAATTTTATTCTAGGGGACGTTAATAGGTGTTAGGTGAAAATAACAAAAAAAGCAGTTTCTGTGGTTAGTTTTGAAAAAAAGCAGGTGAAACAGAGGCAATTGATTTTCTTGGCTATAGAATATCTTAGAGTCTTTAATTCACTTGACATCGATTCTTATTTATCACAAATGTCCAAGGTGAATTGGAGTAGAATAAAAAGTGTGTTACTTGACCAGGAAATCCTTTCTTTCCTGATTGTCTCATGAGCTAGTGTTCCCTAATACGCTTTGGGATATGGCAGTCCTGATGTTGAAGAAATCATAGCATGGTTAATTTAATGTCATTATGATTGTTGCTTTTCATCATGGAAATACTTTTTGCCCTTGAAATCTGATACTAGTATAGCCACTGACACCTTCACAGGGTAGTTTGTGTGGCATAGTTTTTTATATCCATTGATTCTCAACCTCCCTGTCTCTTTCTACTTAATGTGTGCCTCTTGTAGATAGCCCATAGTTGGGTTCTGCTATTTTATTGATTCTGACAATCTCTGCCTTTAAATTTGTGAGTTTATTCCATTAAAATTTAATATAGTCAGTGATGTAATTGTGTTGGGAAGATCATGCTACTGTTTTCCTTTTCCCTTTATTTTTGGTTCCTCTCTGATTCATCTTTGTATAACTCTGTTTTGTTCATGGTAGGTATTCAATAAACATTTGTTGAACTGATTAATGAACAGTCCCTTCCTCTGTGAATGTACCAGATTCTTCCAGGCCATATAAAATTTTTCTCCCTTCTATACTCACACAAAATTGACAAAACCGTCAAACATTTTTCTCATGGACACTGGTGTTTACTGCCAAAATATTTCTAAGCCTGAGAAGACTCTTGGGATGCCTCTAATACTTAGACATGGTGTGGCTATTTGAATTCACACAAAGAAAGACGGAGTCATTTTTCAATGTTTCAACTGCTTCTAATGAGGTATGAGTCAACATTAAAATTATTGTTAATACTGGTTTAGAAGGAAAAGCTTATATGAGATAGCAGAATGGCTTAGGCTCTCACTGTAAAATCCTCAAATGGTACCAGACTGTTATTCATCCAATAGAACATCCCATTTGTCTACAAATCAGACCAGTCTTTGCACTTAAACACATTCTTTTTGATTCCCAAAGCTTCCACAAGTACTGAGGGGACTGCACGATGGTGATGTATCTAGTGTCCCATTGTACGGCAGTTATTTGCTTATGTGTCTTCTTTCTTCATTAGATTGTTCTCTCCATAAGGGAGGGACCAACGTCTTATTTAATTGTGTATCACTACCCCATGGCACACTGCCTGGCAAATAGTAGATTCTCAGATATTTAGATTAATGAATAATAGATGTAAATTCAAGAAAAAATCTGCTGAAATCTAAAGCATATATATATATATATATATATATATATATATATATATATGTCTCTAACAGAGGAGAAATATAGCACGCATGTTCACACTGAAGGACTTGAAGCCAGTACAGTATATAAGATATTTGAGTACACAGAAACAGAACACTGAATCACTTTTCCACCTTAGTGAAATCTGGACCCATATTTTTGTTCTGAAGCACAGAGGGATATATTACATTTTTCAGCAAAGTCCCCACTGTACCCAAATCAAACATCTGTGGGTGATTTTAAAAATGTCTGACAGCTAATCTTAACATCTGATTCTTCAGGGTAGCCATAAATATGGCTGTGTTTGGGTGTGTGAGAGAAACAGAGGGAGGGAGGAAAGGAGGGAGAGAAAGTAGGGAAGGGAGGGAGAAGGAGCAGGCATGAAGGGCTGATGATACAAAACCTTACAATTTTTTTCTTCCTGACATCAGTGGCATTGCTTATATGAGAAAAACAAACAAACATACACTGGCACTAGGAGGAGGTCCAAAAATGAAGAGGTATTTCCTAGTTTTGCCAATACAGCACTTGGGCCGTCCTTAAGCATTGAGAGTCTGAAAAAAGGGAGCAATTCAAAATCAAACTTGACACAGAAGCTCTGCCCCTCTGAAAAGCTAGGAGAGGATTTTGCATACTTAAGAAGACAGCACTTCCTTGCCCTTGGAAGTGATGGCTCTTCATTTGCATGAATGATAATCCCCATTCTCATGCTTCATGTAGGAATATAAGAGGGTAAACATTTTTAAACCATAAAAGATATATGTAATTCAACTCTTTAGAGACATTCCCTTTGTATTTATTGCTTATCATCATTTTAAAAAACTTAAAACCTAAAGGAAGTCCTATATCTTAAACTGTGCATCGTCATTGTACACCTATTTTCCCTCTTGGCATAAAAAAAAATTGTACTGAGTACAAAATAGTCAATTGAATTGGTAAAATTGAATAGTTTAAATTGAACTGCCTGTGTATCTGGCAAATTGAAAACATTATCAAGCTGTTGTCAGAATACATTTAGCAGGACTTATAGGTGGGTTGCAAAGATGATTCTCTAGGTCATTTTATTTCTTTACTCCAAATTTTTCATGCACGGCATATATGTGAGTGCACTTATTGAATTAATGATGATTCAGCCATTGGAGGATTTCTAATAGTGACTGCAAAAATACGTTTCCATTGGAAAGAATGAAATACCTCTTCTAAATTTTTATTAGAAGCTGCTAATAAATTGCTCTTTCTACTTCATGTTTCATATAAATCAAAGATCCTCACTTTGATGGAAGATGCAAAACAAGCTACTGTGAATTGAGTTATGCCTAATACAACAAAGTTTGGTGATATGAATTTAATAGCAAAGTTCCCTGTCATGAAATTCTAGTTAGACCTATTGCTATGAACGTTTAACCTGCAATAGAGAGAATACGACTAGATCACTTCCTCAAGAAATTTACAATTCAGTTGAGTCCAAACCATCCTCTTAAAAACTGATGATAAATATAATTTTTATGTTATATTTCTATGTGTTAATTACTGCAATCGTTCGGACTTAATGAATTCAAGTATGTTAATGATTTTTTAAAATAAGACAGAAATATTAAAGAGAGACCTTAGATGGAGTCTACACAGAGTATCTGCAAAACATGTTTCTGAGGATTGTATCACAGCCACTCAGAAAAATAAATTTGTCTTGTATCTCTAGTTGTTAATTGAAATTTTCTCTCATGTTGATGGGCCTTCTGAATACTCTTAAAACTATTAGATATTGAGGAGTTCCCTGGTGGCTCAGTGGATTAAGGATGCAGCATTGTCACTGCAGTGGCACGAGCTGAGTTAGATTCTTGGCCCAGGAACTTCCATGTGCTGCAGGTGCAGCAAAAAAAATATCAGATACTGAAAACTTTTAATACCATTTTCTTTGTTATGATGATTGATATTTTATATTCAAAAAGCTCTGCCCCAATATTTCTATTAAGATTATTAAGAAAAGTCACTGAGCAAGTGTGGAATAGAAGTTCTAATCATCCTACAAAAACAGTATCTTTTTTTATAAAATTAAGGTTGTAAAAGCCCATTTATTGATAGGATTGCTACTTTCAAAAGTTGCAGATGCTGAGTGAGTCACTGTAATCTGTCGATCCATCTGACTTTATTTAAAGGTAAAACCACTTAGTGGGCACACAGGCCAGTATCTTGCGAATCTTGAGTTCAGTTGAGTCCCTCTTCATCCCAATCAGAAGGATGGATCCCTCACATTGAGGTTGAGGCCTGGGATGTGTGAGTTTCTGCCCTCACATTTGGCCCCTAGGTTAACAGACCACCATGTCCCAATGCTGCCAAACTGCCATTTTTCAAGGATGAATACCCTTTTAAATATATATTAAAATACAGAAGAAAATGAGTACATGTAGTGATTTTGCTTTGCATCAGCAAATTCAACTGGCTTAAAACAGTTGATCTCATTTGAATCTGAAACCATAATATACTAGTGACTGGTTTAAGAACTAAATGGAGATGAATAGGTGAAGCACGAGGGATTATGTCTGAGAAGGTCATGGTGGATGCATGACATTATGCATTTATCAGAACACATAGAACTGTACAACAGGAAAAGGCAACCCTAGTGTTCCCCATGGACTTGTTAATAAAGGTGTATCAATTATTATGCTTTCAGTAATTGTTTAAAATGTCCCACATTAATGCAATGCATTAATAGAGGAAACTGAGCAGTGAAGAGGGGATATGTGTGAAATCCATATACTATCTGCTTAATCTTTATGTAAATATAAAACTTTTCAAAAAACATAGTCTATTGATGAAGAAAAGGACTAAACTGTGCATCTTATTTTTAAAGCAGCCTACTTTTGTGAATGAATTCTCAACTCATTGTTTCTTTAAATTTAATCTTCAAATCATATTCTACTTCGCTCGACATGTATCAGATTTAAGTGTTATTCTCCAATTCTGATTTGCGTTACCATATAAGTTTTTTTCTTTTTTTACGGCTGCACCTATGGTATATGGAAGTTTCTGAGCTAGGGGTCAAATCAGAGCTGCAGCTGTGGTCTATACCACAGCCATGGCAACACTGGATCTGAGCCACATCTGTGACCCATGCCACAGCTTGAGGCAACTGGGATCCTTAACCCACTGGGAGAGACCAAGGATCAAATCTGCAACCTCATAGACATTATGTCAGGTTCTTAACTCACTGAGCCACAATAGGAATTCCAACCATAAAAAATCTTATATTTATATACATCTACATATATCTGTATACATGTATATACATACACACACACATACAAATACATGTATTATGTACTCTGTATCCTGGATTATCAATGAGAGTGGAGAAGGAGCTTCTGAGCTTTTTGCCTTGTGACTTATTCAGCGCAATGGACTTGGTTACAATTAAAGCTACCTTTTCCCCAGGGAGTTTCTCTTTAGTATTCAGAAGCCACTCTTTCAGAACTCAGGAGAGCTGATGTATACTTTTGTGCTCGACTAGACAAAAATTGGTCTGTGCTAGTGACACTGGTGGCAACAGAGACAAGGGACTCACGGACATGGAGCTGAGAACATGTTTTGCTATGTCCAAGGCTTGGCACATATAGTGTTGTCTGGCGGATACTGAGAATGTGAAAACAGAAGCAAAGGGCCAATCAATAGAACAGAAAAGTCTCAGGAAGTGGATGCATACTCATACTCGAGTAAGGAATTAAATGTTAAGAATGGTATGTTAAATGGGTTTATCAGACAAAGATCACCATTTTACTTCCTGGTATCTATAAACAGTATATCTGAAGCTTAACCTGTCTAATGTCATACTTTCTGGTTAAGGTTTTAGCATAACTTTCTGATTAAAGCATTTTTCATCATAATCTCAGAAAAATACTTAGAAATGGGAATATGTTTCCAAATAAATATTATGAAACTACTTGGGAGAATTGTTCCAAATTATGTGTACAGAAGGGCTACAGACCATAATGTGTATTTCATGATACTGATATAACATCTAAGAACTGGGAAGAAGACTTCCATGCATTCTTTACCAAAAAGAACAATATTCTTGGCCAATAAATAGAAAAAAAATTAAGTATTTTACAGTACTATGTCTTCTTCTATGATCCAGGCAAAATGATTCAGCATCTTTAATGTATAGCAAGATCTTGGTGGTCTGTTCCAGCTCTTCCATTCTGCGAGGTAAGGACACAAAGATGTTTCTTGAATGTGGATCTAGAGTACCAGAGGCTATTACAAGTGTGATTATGGACAACCTATTGTTGTTATAATATTTTTTTAACTGTATAGTTGTATGTGGACATGTGTATATCTCACAGTTAACTCTGGAGGAAAATGTATCTCCAATAACACTGTGCACATCTGTGTATCTGATGATAATAAAAGTCCTAAGTGCAGAGCTGTTGTGAGGGTCTGTATTTGAGATCAGATGTCCTCTGGTGACTGTCTTCAGGAAGCTGCTTGCTGAATCTCATTTAAAATCACCACAAAATCGAGGAATTTCTCCTAAAGCCAGAGTTAACATTCACTGAGAGGTTGATGAGCAATTCCCTTCAAGATAGCCTACCTCTTTATATATTAAGAACAGATTTAGAATGCAGGTTTTGATTGGAGGTAGCATGAGGTATACTCAAGGTACAATCAGATACAGCCTTCAGCCTCAGCTCTGCAGCTGCTAAGCTGCATTACCTTTGAATAGTCACTCAAGGCCTTAAAATTTCATTGAGTCTAACCAACTTGTTTTATAGTGGTTGAAAATAAAAATAACGGTGGCAATCCAACAACACATAATTAAGAGGAGGAAAAAGAGTTTTAAATCAATAACTACCCAAATGATGTTGGGATCACTTTAATTAAGGCTATTTTAATTGCCAATTCTCTACCACTGCTTACAGCCAAGCTCTGCAATAAGGTGTCTATAAATCACGTCTCCCTTTTATTTCTTCCCATTCCTTCTTAACTCACTCTGCTTTCTCTTTTCTCCCCACCACTCTACCAATACTGACTTCTCAAAGCTTTACCAGTGATTTCCTTTATTTTATTTTATTTATTTATTTTTTCTTATTAACAATGAATTTTGGAGTTCCCGTCGTGGCTCAGTGGTTAACCAATCCGACTAGGAACTGTGAGGTTGCAGGTTCGATCCCTGGCCTTGCTCAGGGGGTTAAGGATCCGGCATTGCCGTGAGCTGTGGTGAAGGTTGCAGACGCGGCTCGGATACCGCGTTGCTGTAACTGTGGCGAAGGCCGGCGGCTACAACTCCTGTTAGACCCCTAGCCTGGGAACCTCCATGTGCCGCGGGTGAGGCCCTAGATAAGGCAAAAAAAAAAAAAAAAAAAAAGAAAAAAGTAAAACAATGAATTTTACTTCAGTTATAGGTGTACAAAGATCATAAGTCAATTCGATAGATTTTGTGTCCCAAACCCACAGTGCATCCCCCCACCCCCCAGATTGTCTTATTTGAAAAACCAAGGTTTTCCAAAATCTATAAGTCATTGTCTGTTCTTCAAAGAAGTTTGTTGTGTCCCTTTAGTTTCCACATGTAAGCGGTAGCATTGGGTGTTGCTGTCTAATTGTCGGACTGGTTTCACTTCACATGATAATTTCTAGGTTCATCCATGTTGCTATAAATGTTGTTATTTTGTTCCTTTTAATGGCTGAGTAATATTCCATTGTGTGTATGTACCATATCTTCCCTATCCACTCCTCTGTCGATGGGCATTTAGGTTGTTTCCATGACCCGGCTTCTTCCCTATCTAGCTGCTTTAGATGTAAAGTTAGGTTGTTTGTTTGAGCTTTTTCTTGTTTCCTGAGGTAGGCTTGTATTGCTATATACTTTCCTCTTAGAACTGCTTTTGCTGTATCCCAGAGGTTTTGGAGTGTCATGTCTTTGTTGTCATTTGCTTCTAGGTATTTTTTAATTTCCTCTTTGATTTCTTCAGTGATCCATTGGTTGTTTTCTTGTTTTTGTATGCATTCGGCTAGTCTCTGTCTTTTGGCTGGGGCATTCAGTCCATTAACATTTAAGGTAATTACTGATATATACGTTTTTATTGCCATTGTATTAACTGTTTGGGGTTTTTGTTGCTTTTTCTTTTTTTTTTTTTTTTTACCCTGAAGTTTTGATATAGGAATCTATATACAAATAAGATTGTTTTAAGTTGT
>PVHT021183598.1:2053754-2109476 GCA_004024745.2 Catagonus wagneri
CTATCCCTCTGATGGGTGGGGCTTTGTCTCTGGATGAGATTAGAGGCTGGCTGTGTGCCTGAGGGGTCTTTAGGCAGCCTGTTTACTGATGGGTGGGGCTGTGATCCCACCTGGATTATTGTTTGGCCTGGGGCTTCTCAGCGCTGATGGGAGGGACCAGATTTTCCCAGAAATGGCCACCTCCAGAGAAATGCAGGCTCATGAATGTTCCCAAGAGCTTCGCCTCCAATGCCCTTCCCCCACAACAAGCCACAGTCACCACTATTTTCCCAGGAGATCCTCTAAGAATTGCAGTAAGGTTCCACCCGGATTCCTATGGAGACTGCTTTGCCCTGGGTCCCAGTGCACGTGAAAGTCTGTGTGTGCCTTTCAAGAGTGGGGTCTCTGTTTCCCCAAGTCCTGTGGAGCTCCTGCACACAAGCCCCGCTGGCCTTCAATGCCAGATGCTCCAGGGGCTCTTTCTCCTTGTGCCCGATCCCCAGGCGTGGGGTTTTGACCTGGGGCTCAGAACTCTCAGTCCTGTAGCTGAGTCTCTGTGATGCAATTACTTTCCAGTCTGTGGGGCTTCCCACCCGGGAGGTATGGGGTTGCTTCTGTCACATAATCGCCCCTCCTACCTCTTGATGTGGTCTCCTCTTTGTCTTCTGGAGTAGAATATCTTTTTTAGAAGTTTAGAGTCCATTTGGTTGAAGGCTGCTCAGCATTTGGTTGTAGTTTTGCTGTTTTTCGGGAGAGAAGTTGAGCTCCAGTCCTTCTATTCTGCCATCTTAATCCAATCTCTACCAGTGATTTCCTTATTGCACAGTCCAGTAGCTGTTTTTGAGATCTCCCTGTTAGCTGACCTGTCCAGAGCAGTGGCCAAAGTTCTTAACTCGCTCCACGTTGGAGCTCTTATTTCTTATCAGCTTCTGCTTCTTCTCCAAGCTCACTGGCTTCTTCTTGTTGGGTGTTGTTTGTTGGTTTTATCTAACTGATTATTAATGTTTAATATTAATGTTAGATTGATAATCTAACAGATACTGTTAGGTTTCCTCAGCTCTTAGCCTTGAGCCCTTTCTCTAACCAGAACGTCAATGGCTTGCCTATGTCTTGAGGATTGACTAATGTCTTCAGCCCAGGCCTCTTCACTAACCTCCACAGCTGTGGCAATTTAATGAAAATCTCCATCTTGTTATCTCACAGGTACTTCAGAGTGATGTCCTTTACATTTCCTTTATAGCCTTTATCACAATTATAGTATATATTTGTGTTATTGTTGGGCCAGTAGAAATCCATTACACTGACACCCCTTGAGAGTCAGAAACATCTGTTTTGCTCAGCACTTAGCTCAGAGTAACTCATAGGTAAGAATCCAAATATCAGCTCATTGCACTCTGGGTATGTAGTCCTTTTCTGGCCCTCAAGTACTTTTCCTCACCCTCAGGGATTTTTTACTTGCTGTTGCCTCCAGCCAAACTCCTTTTTACTTGTACTTTCACAAGGATGGTTTCTGCTCATCATTCAGGTCTCAGCTCAGATGTTATTTCCTCAGGAAGGCTTTTCTTGATGATTTTATTTAAGTCGTCTGCCCCTACTCTTACCCTAGGCATTGCACGTTGCAACCTGGTAGCATCTTCTGAACTGGGTTCCCTGTTAATGTACCTCACCAGTAGAATGCCAGACTCCAAATGACTAGGAAGCTGATCTGCTCTGTTCACCAGAGCAACCAGGGCGACCCTCTTGCCTCACACACAGTGCCAGCTCAGGAAACTTATTACTGTTTTTAAAGAATAAAAATTTTCTTTAGCCAGGTTGAAAAGCATTATATGAAAGAGATTTTGTGTTATGGAGAATATGGGAAGACTTTATGGAGGAAGAAACAGTTGAATTGTGGCAAGATAAATAGGACTGTAACTGTCAGAGCATGGGTGTAGGAGTGGCAAATTCCAGGCTGTGGGAAGAGCTAGAGCTATGCCCCAAATTGGAGAATCAGGGATTCCCCACCCCTGCCCATTCATGACCAATAGGTCAATATGACTAGAAGAAAAATAATCTGAAAAGTTACACTGAGATTATATCATATGAGGTTTCGCATTAGAATATGCGCACTAAGGAGCGTAAAAAAAAAGGGATAGAATTGCAGCCTGATCAGACCTTTAAGAGGCTAAATCAAAAAGTGTAAAGACTGATGGTTTTGTGACTGAAATTAGAAAATTAGGAGGCGATTGAAATGTGCCAGGAGAGGAGTAGAGTCTGGTTTTGAGAAAAAGAGGTGGAGATCAAGAGAACCCAGAAGTCTTTATTTGCTAAGTATCCATATACATACAATGAAGGATGACAAGAAACTAATCTGCTTTGATAATAACACTTATGGGGTTAAGGAACTCAGGAATTGGAAAAGGTTTGAGTGGTTGGGGAGATGAATAATGGTTCATAGACAAGTTTTGATGACCATTGAATGTATGGATTAAAAAGTACAGCTGATAAGTGTTTGGGCCTGGAATTCAGGGAAGTGAGCAGGGCTAGAAATAAATATTCAGAAATCATCACCACCGTACTTAAAACACAACAACAGATGAAATTTCCCAGGACTGAGAAGAGAAGAAAAGAAAGGATGTAGCTAATAACTGAATATTGGTGGAAGTTTATATAAAAAGGAACTAGAAATGAAAAAATTCTGTGAGAGAACATACCAACAAAGAAAAAGCAAAATTCAGCTAAAATATGTGACTTGTGTTTCAATGAAAGCCTCTTACTATTCTTAGAAAGATGATTATAAAAGACGGTGTCATATGGTGTAGACAGCTTTAAATGAGCATCTAATTATTCATATTTAACTGTGAGAGCTGATGATTTTTTTTTTTTTGACTGCATCCACAGCAGATGGAAGTGCCCAGGCCAGAGACTGAATACAAGCCACAGCTGCGACCTACACCACAGCTGTGGCTATGCTGGACCCTTTAACCCACTGCACCAGGATGGGAATCAAACCTGTGCCGCTGCAGCTGCCTGAGCCACTACAGTCAGATTCTTAACCCACTACACCACTGCAGGAACTCTAAAAGCTCATGAATTTTTAATGTCACATGTAAAGTTTGTTAATTCTGACAAAAATGCAGTAGAACATTGGAGTTTTCCTTTGGAAGTTCAATGACATATCATTGCTGATATTTTGTGTGGTAATCCCTATTTAATGCTGCCTTTTGAATGACAACTAGAAATCTCACCGATACACAGAATTTTAGAATACTTCCTAATAATGTCCAATATGTAAATTAAAATGGTCAGAACAGTGATTTTCTATCTTTATGATGAGAAAGTTTTGTCTATATGTACTTTGCATCTGTCCTCAAATTCTCAAAGTGTGTGTGTGTGTGTGTGTGTGTGTGTGTGTGTGTGTTCCCCTGGATTTTAACTTAGGAAGAATCAAGGATAATCAATACAATTTATTTAAAGGCTGACACTGCAGATAAATAGCCTATTTGAGTTATAGGGGTATTTAATCCTAGGAGAGCAGAGGACACAGATTCTGTTGTGATGATATCTTTAGTTGTGAATTCTTCCATTTGGAATTCATAATTGCAATGTCCCCATACTTGAGGTTATTCTCAGCATTCAACCCTCTGATAAATCTGTCTGCACAAAACGGCAGCTGGTCCACTGGCAAATGAACTGCTTTTGGTGACATAATTTCATGATGTTTTTTAGAGTCTCTGAAAGAGAGCAGCTGCCTAGAGCTTTAGAAGCATTGTGCATGGGGCACTTTGCTTACATTTTTTTCTAGGGACAAGGAGGCTGTGTGGGGTGACAATGGGTGAGAATTGTCAGGTAAATAACTGGCTCATGGAAAATGTTCCCTATGCTGGTTTTTAGTTCCCATGCTTAGTAGAATTACAAGCGTTTTTATTAAGGGAGAAAAAAAATGCAGTAATGAGGTGATCAGCGTGGATCAAGAAAGAAAAATCAGGTTTATCCAAAGTCTTTTTAAAATTCAGTCCCCAAATGAGACTATGATAGAAAAAGAAAAAAAATAATAAAACAGATGGAAAAATCCAGGTGGTCTGAAGGCAAAAACTATTCTAAATGGAATTAATTCTCTTAGCACACTTTCAGGTTTGGTTTTATGAAATCTATTTGTTTCGCACAAAGGAGAAAGAATTTGCATCTGACCTTGTAGTGGAGAAAGACTCTACTTATTTTAGGGTAGCAAGAATTGAATGTGAACCATAGAATTATTGCTCTAACCCATGTTATTTTGAGCATCTTCTAAATGATTCCGGCCACAGTTTGACCCAACAGAATAACTCGCTTTCAAAATCCTCTGGCAAATCCTGCATTAGTGGAAGTAGTTAAACAAGGGATGAATGAACACGTTTTCTACAAACAGTCCTTCATGGGACAGAAACAATTTTGTACTGACCTTTCCCTAAATCACCAAAGCACACAAATCTAAGAAATCCAAGGGACTGACACAAATATAAAGGGAGATTTTTCTGATAATGAAATAGTTCTGTATTTTGATGGTGGTACTAGTTACACAAATCTAGACCTGTGAGAAGACTGTTTGTTTAGTACATAAACATGGCACCATTGTTATTTTCCTAGTTAGGTATGGTTTTCCCATGCAATTATTGGGGAAAACTGAATGAAGCAGACACAAGACCTTCCTGTACTATCTTGGCAACTTCCTCTGAAGCTAAAATTATTTAAAAACAAAAAGTAAAAAATAAATATAGAGAAATAATAAAGGGAAACATATCAAAAACTCTTCCCACCACATTTCTTACATCTCATCCTTTGCAGCCACTAGATTTCGACTTATTATGTCACATCCAGAGGTGCTAACACTTCTAACTTAGGTTACTTTCTTCTATCTTCCATCCTACCAATATTTTTCTTTATCTCAGCAACCTACATAGCACTTCTCAGCACATATGTAATTATACACGTTGGTTTTATGTTTTGATAAATGTCTACTCAATTCTCCACTTAAATATATGTAGAGAACCTACTCTGTACCAAGCCCTATTTTAGATATTGAAGATACAGCAGAAAAGTCAGAAAGGATCCCTGGCAGAGAGACCAGGTCCCTTCTCTCACAGAGGCCACATTCTAGCAGGGCAAGATGACAATAAAGAAGTAAAGACATAAATAACTAAGAAAAATATCAAATAGCAACACATTTTGCCGAGAACTAGAGTAATAGAATAGAGAATTCTCAGATGGCTACTTAATACTGTTATTAAACTGTGCCAGTGAGATACAGTGAAGTAGTGTTTGAACAGAGGCCTGAATTATGGAGAAGGAATCAGCCATGCTAAAATCTGAGTGTCCAAGTTCTAAGGCTTCTTCTTCAAAAGCTGTGGCAGCCACAGAGAACTTTCTTCACTTAAGTGTCCATGGGTAGACTTTAGATGTGTCTGAAAAATTAAATCCAGATGGCTTTAAAGGATACATTTCTGACAGTTTTGCTTAGATCAAGTCCTTTCTGGAATGAAGACCCTGAGAACTGTCCAGCCTAGGAATGCCACACCCAGCTCCTCTACTCTGTACAGCATGCATACTAACTTTTGCAGGCATCCATTTTATCAATACTTCTTTACTGTGCTCCCATTGTGTGTCAGGCAACTCCTTAGGTACTAGGAATATAGTGAAGAAGCATACAAATAAGGTATTGTGCTGATGGAGCTTGTGTTTCATTAGGGCGAGCCATGCAATAAAAAGGAAAATCAAAATAAACAGAATCCCACCCCCAAAGTTCTTTTATCAATTATTCTTTCATGAAAATGAAACCAGTTGTTTTGATAGTTACTTGAGGAAAAGAGTACTAATTTAAATGAGGGGGGTGTGAAGTTGAAGTGTAGTCTCTCATGGGACTAACATTGAGGTTGGGAATATCTGCCCCCACCCCAAGTCAGCTACTGTAGTCAAAATGAAAGAACAAGTGCAATCAGAGCACCAGCCGGGGAACATTCATGTTTGCGTTTTAAGTTCTCATCTAAGTCTCCTCTATAACATTTGAAACAAGTATTGAGATGCCACTTGATTAACAAGAAGGCAAGACTATTTCTGTCCTTGATGTTCAAAGATTAGAAGCCTGGTAGAGTCCCCTTGGTCAGGCTCCTCCAGCAGTTTGCTGCAGGGCACCCTTACTCACCTGCACCATCCTTTCAACGTGACCATTTGCTTGAGGGGATTGAGATGCAATGACAACAACCTGGATCAGGCTCCTGTTCAAAAATCCCTTAAATACTGAGGAGACTGCATAACAAATCTTAAAAAGGTATCACTGCTGAATAATGTATTTGCCAAAAAAAAAAAAGGCCGAAAGAAAATTCTGACATAAACACATGTAAATTTTAAATATTTTGAATATTCTTATTTGCAAATTTTTTTTCCTGGTTGCACCCATGGCATATGGAAGTTCCCAGGACAGGTATTTAAACCAAATTGCAGCTGTGACCTACCCTGCAGCTGCAGCAATGCCAGATCCTTAACCCACTGAGTGAGGCCAGGGATCAAACCTACAACCTCATGGTTCCTAACTGGAGTCATTTCCAATGAGCCATGACAGGAACTCCTTTGCTTTGCTTTTATATCAGGGTTTGATTGCACTGGGCAGAGCAGTTTCAGCCATCATCAAACAAGGCCTGCATGGTCCCAGAACAAGAAACAATGTGAACTGCTAGAAAAGGCATGGCTTTAGTAACACACCCAATTCAAGGCTTAGGCACTTACATGCTATATGACTGTGAGAAATTTCTGAACTCTTTGAACCTCTGTTTCCCCTTCTGTAAAATGGTGGTGATTATATCAAAGAACTTTTATTATAAAGGTTATAGCTACTGGCCATACAAAATTGATCACCAAACTTGGCTCATAAAAGTCACTCCATAAAATATAGTCATTGTAAATAATCCCATTAAAATCAATACTAATTATTAACTAAGCTTCTCGATCACTTTCCATGTATGCCCTTTGATGTCTGGAAATTGTTGGAGAATCTGCAATAATATCACATGTGATCAAACTCTGATAAACTACAGTAAAGGCATATTTGCAAACATTGGGATCATGTAATTGAGATGGTTCACTGTAGGGCCCCATGTATTGATTCTTCTTAAAGAGACTTTCTACCTTCAAGTCTCCCTGTAAGACCAGTCCAATTGGAATCATTCACTACAAACTTATCATTATCTTTTGGATACTATGCTGAGATATATATTCAAGTTATTGTTCATTTACATGAATTCAAGGTAAAAACAGAGTAAAAGTATATTCTTAGCATTGCAGATAATTGATTCAAGCTGTTATTGGGCCAGAAAGGATGACATGGACCTCCCTTCTCAGATGCCAGATCCTGGAAAAATATTTTGGAGAATTTGCTGTTGCTCCTGTAAGAGTAAATTATGGTGCTATTTTAAATGCCTCAGTCTCAGAGTTCTAACCATGAGACTCTCCAAAAAGAACTTATAGGCTGTATATCTGAAATGAAAAGCTGGAGCAGATAATTACTATATAATTACCTTTTATTGGCCCTTTACTGTGTGCCAGGTCTATGCTAAGTGCTCATTTTAGTCATAATCTCATTTAATACCCATAGCAACCCTATGGTGTATGTACTATTATTTTTCCTGTCTCAGAGAGATGAAAACAGAGCATCAAAGATTTGAGATGACTTTGCTAAAGGTCACAGCTAATTAGTAGCTTATCAGGGGTGGAACAAATATTTGTCCACTCTAAGATTGGAGCTGAAGAAAATGTTTAAGCATAAGGTTTTTAGTGGTTTGATTTTATTTGTGTCAATTCTGCAGATTCTTGAGAGGACAGAAGTAGGCCTGTTGAAAGTTGAATTTCTTTAAGAAATATGTGGAGTGAGGACATGTAATTAGAGAATGATGTGGTCTGGGACCTGTGAAAGATGCCCAGTGGGGGAAAAAACAATGTGTCCTCCCACTGTGCTAAAAAGGGGTCAAGTTGAATTGTGGACCCTAAAATTTCTCCCAATTCTTCTGCAGGCCTGATAGAAATACTAGGGCTCTGTCTAAAGAAAAAAGAGACAGAATGAGAATATTCAAAATCAGAGAGATCATGATAGAAAAATAGATATTAATAGACACACTGAGAAAGTAGGCATATGATAAATGGATCTTTACTCTGTTTATATAAATTAAAAAATTGCACTTGGTCAAAAGTTCCTGTTAAGGGCTTCACTGTGGACTCCACATGAAGGTGATTCAGCAACATGTCATCTGAAAACTTTGTTCAAGGTTTGATATATGCTAGATGTTTCAGTAGTGCTGACGATAATTAGGGAACCAGAAATAGTTCCTGCCCTCATGGTGCTCACACTCTAATGGAACAGACAACCAAACAGGCAGTTCCAATACAGAGTGGTATACATTGTATATAATGTAGGATGTATAGTGGATTATGGAAGCTCACAGGAAAGAAGCCAAACTTTTTGTAGATCCTGGAAGGATTACCGGAAAAAGAGACACTTAAACTGGGGTGTGAAGGATGAGCAGAAGTCGGTTGGTCTAGCAGCGTGAATAATTAGTTGTGTACATGGGGGTGGGGAATGACTGGCATATTCATTTCTCGGCTCCTGAGGACATACTAGGACAAGTGAAAAATAAAAGTCCTTCTTCCCACAACTCTGGTAGAACAGGGCCCACATCGGTTTATTCACAAGTGAGCTCAGTATAACTCTACCCATTCCTCCAGTTACGCCTTTAGAGGAAAGTAAGAAGATTTTATGTGAAACTCTTCAGCAGGGATTATGACAAATGTTTTCAGAACAGGAGAGGATGGAAGCTACTTATTTGAGTGGAGGAATAGTAAAGGGCTCAAATAAGGCAAGGAATGAAGTCCTGTGGCTCTATTTAGCAACTAGAATAATTTTGGTGACCTTGGCAAGCATAATGTTCATGTTGTAGTTAAGGCACAAGCCTAATTCCAGTGGGTTTTGGAGTGAAGAAGATGTGAGGACATAGAGAAAGAAAATGTAGATCTCTTTTAAGGGCTTTGACTAGAAAGCAAATTAAAAATATAATAAATTGAGAGCGATGTGGGTTTCAAAATTGCAGCCTGGAGACCGTATCTCCAGCATTTCTAGCAAAATTGTTATTCCCTGTCTTAAAAATGGAAATTTCCTAAATAAAAGGCATCATTTTGTACAGTGTGACTATTATATGTTAAAGAAATGTAGCAGCAATCTCTTGTATCATTTTACACTAGGTGTTATGAGAAAGAATGCATTTATTCAAACTAGATTTATTGAACATGTGCTATATGCCAAATACTGTGCTGGTTGCTGGGAGATGTGGAGATGCAGAAGACAGCATTCTCTCATGCATCAAGTTCAAAGGCTGTGGGGGAGAAGGTGACAGGGTTGTGTTTTAGAGGTCTTACCTTCTGCGTAAGCCATATTTCTTCCTGAATTTAGATGGGGCTGGCCTTGAATTGTGGTCTAGTTCTAGTAAAGAATTCACAAAATCTATATACACAATGATAGCAGAGTGCTTGTCTCAAAATTGATTCTCAAGCCTATTTCTGTAAATTGATTTCTGAGCTCTGGGTTACAGATGCTGCAAGAAGAGACTGAAGAAGCTATAAAGAGACACAAGAATATTGAGGACTCTAGAAAACATAGATCAGCCTCTAACATGTCAGCAGCAGTGGTGACTGAGCAGAGAAAAGCCAGAGGGGAAGAGGAAGTCACATGGTAGCTATCATATAGAAGCAGAGGTCTCATTTATAAGCACCCACGAACTACTTCAATGATACTTTCAGACATAATTGAGGGCAGGATGTTTGTAGAGGTCTGGAGTTAGAATTGGTAGGTTCAAAAAAGAACAAACCAGCAAAATATAGCTTACTCTTGCTATTTTGATTTCATTTAAATATAACCCCCAGAAACACTTGGGTCACACATGCAAACAAATAACCACGACACCCAACAGAATTATATATACATTAACAAGAGGTGCAAAGTAACTACAGGAGTGAAAAACAAAATTCAGGATGTAATTCTAAATAGATGAACAAAGAAATCTTTATGGAGGATGGGGCATTGGATCAAGAGGAAAGATAAGATTGTTTCTTGTGATCTCATAGTCCAGTTATAAAGCTACTGCACATAATCTGCACCAAGTAAATTGTTGTTACAGGAAGCCATTTTGAAGAAAATTGAGTCAACCCAGAAGAAGGCTATGAATGAGGGAAATGAGGTTAACTTGGGAATGCTTCTTGACAAGGGCTTGATACACTGAAAGGCTGTTCTGTCCTAGGAAGACACTAGGAGGAACTGCTGCAGAGAACAGAAAGCAATGAATTGATTGTAATTGGAATGTGGGAAGCAGGAGGAAGGGCTGCAGCTCAGAAGGGCCTCTGAATGGAATTTTAATTTAATTCAGAAAACTGTTATTTGACCTCAACATTTTAGAACCTAAAATACACTCATATTTGTTTAACCTTATCCTGGATTTCATTCATTTTTCAACCATCTCAAAACTGCAAACTCATTTCTATTTGCATTTGTGTTCCCTGGATAAAGCCTTGATTCATAGCACAGAATAAGAATCAGACCAAGTAATATTTAGAATATAAAGTTTTATACTTTCAAAGAGACTTACAGTTTTTAATTTAGAAAACGTTCCTCTGAGATGTTGATTTTTTTAAACCTGCTTTCACATTTAAATTGGAGTTAAGCTATTTTTCCCCATTCAGGCATAAGCCCTTTAAGAGAATTTATATGCATTTGCAAATGTACGTGGAAGATTAATACAGACCTGAATATTTAAGATTTTTAAATAACCTTACTAAATATTAATTTATAAATTTCCTTTTGAAGGAAATTTTAAAAAGTTCAATTTGCTATTTATAGCCACTGATACTTAATTAAAATAAAGGTCAATTCAAAATAGCTTTATTTTTCTGAAAGTTAGCCAAAACATTTGGGGCAGATTTCATTTGAGCCCACTTTCACTCAACTTTTGAAGTCACTTATGTGTATATTCGAAATTCCAAATTCCAATCATTTTTCCCCAAGCCTATTTTAATTTTGTTTTATTTACTTTTACTCTCCTAAGGAGTTTCCATTTTGATAGCATCATAAAATCATCTCCTCTGTGTAGAAGGTGGGATTATAATCTTTTAATTCTTAACTCTAAGCGGAAGAACTAGTAATTGCATATCTAAAGAATAATTTGGTTGATAATCACTAGGTGCTTGGCCATTTTAAATTTATACATTTACAGTAAGCTTTTCTCCTAACTCTGAGATTTTTACTGAAAATCCATTTTTGAGCCATTTTTCCAAGGAGAAATATTTACTACTGACACTTTATCACTAGAGGGTTTTCAGTTGAGATGGTGAAACAGTATGAGTGGTGTTACCTCTTTTAGAGTGCTGCAACTAAACACAAAACCATTCTCCGCTCTGTAATAGGTTTCTGATAGCAGTAAAAGATTCGAGCACCACAAATATTGATGAAAAATACAGGTACCTTAAGCCATGTGGACCTCAAATACGAGTGGCAAAAAGCAAAACATCTCTTCACCTGCTGCCTTTTTTGCTGTCCACCTAGAAGTGCACACAGAAGTTTATGGCAGAAGAGGATACAGTTGCCAACCTTTCGTGAGAATTTTTCTTGTTTAAAGGTCTGCATTATTGTCTACCAGCTCCTCCACAAATGTGGACCAAGGAGCCCTCACTGAATTTAAACTTCTGCTTAACGTTCTACAGAGTAACCATTCTTTTCAAGTATTTGCCAAAAGCCTTGCCCTGTTTCCTTCCTGTATATTTTAAAATTGATGTATTTCCCTAGCTCTTCATTTCAGCCACACCTACCTTGCCCAGTAAGTGTGAAAAAACCGCCTTGGGATTTAAGGAAGATGCATTTGGAGATAATGTTTTAGAGGGATGATAAAAAGATTTCTCATAAACCCCTTTCAATTTCCTGGTTTCTGACTTTTCCAGACTGAACCATAGGTAGAGGATGTCTCCTGACATATTTAAAATTGTACTAAGGCCCCTAAAATCCTTGTTTACTTCCTCCCAAATCTCCTAAGGCAGAAGAAAAGGTGATCATCTAGTCAAACTCGAAAAATTACTTTTACAAAAACCAGAACAAAACAAAAATCTCTAGTCAATTAAAGGAGCCTTTAGACAATATTAAGCACATGATATTTTCCCCATTGGCCTAGTTTTGAGTATTGCAACTGGGACTGTGAGCTTTGCTTAGTTTTGTGTTGTCACTTCTATTTAATCCCTTCATGAATCTTTCACTAAAAATGAACTCATTTTAAGATGAAGTGGTGAATTAATGCAGTTATATAATCCAGCAAAGACATCTAATTTGAGAGTATGTCAATTAGAATGTGGCAAGGCCTCTGGCCTTTGCAAGCAAAATACCAGTCTACTGTTGTACAGGTTTTTTTTTCCCTAATCCTCAGATGCCTTTCACTGAGAAGATTCTATTTTTTACTTCCTTCATATCAGAGGTCAACATGTACTCTGCAACTTTTGTATAGGAAGATGAAAGGCAAAATGAGAGTTCACTTCTGTAGTCTCAAGCACAGGGCCCCAGGCATCCTGGAATGGGCTACTCACCCTCAGACCAGTAGGCAGATGGTGTCGGCAGACCTGAAATGCAGCTGTGGGCTTAACGGTAATTGGAGTCTTTCCAGAGTTGTGCCAGGTAGGTTATGGAGTTAGTGCTACTGAGGTAAATGTGAATTTACTGTGAGAATGAAGTCCCTGAATATGTTCTTCCAAAATAAATGTTTGGGAAGAGGAGGCACATCAAAATTGATGTTAAAAATGCACCACATAGGGAGTTCCTTCTGTGATACAGTAGGTATCTCATTTATGATTCAGTGTTGCTACAGCTGTAGTCTAGGTCACAGCTGCAGCTCAGATTCAGTCCCTGGCCAGGGAAGCCATATGCTGCAGGTGGGGCCATTAAAAAAATGTGCCACATAAACTTATTCCTGTTCTGGTTTCTAAATGTGACCCATGGCTGGTTTTCTGATAAACTTAACACTATGATGGTATATGTAGGACCCTGATTTAAAAGGGGCCTTTTCTGTGGCCAGAATGAGGGCAAATATGCATGTGCACAGGTCAGAGGGTGGTGAAATATACTAGGAAGAGTAGGACAAGGTATACTGCTCTTGGCAAATGAATCCTTCTCTCAGAGAAAGGGAACCTTGTATTAGGGGAAGGACTAATCACCCTCTGAAAACTCTGTCATCACATCGGTGAAAGGTCTGCACTATCATCACAGAAAGTTTGGAAATGGCAGTTTATTGCTACAATCCAATCTTATATTTTCTTTGCTATCTTACTGACATTGGCAAGACTGTCCACAAAGGATACTATACTAAAAATGAGAAGCAAATAGCATGTCTTAAAAGCGGCCAGAGATTACAGACATGGGAACAGGGATGCAAATTACAACTGACTTTTGAACATAAATAATGGAGGACAGAGGACAATGGGAAAATATCTTTAAAGTACAGGAGGAAATAAACCTGACCTAGCTTATCTTCAGCAAATATATCCTTCAAAAGTAAGTCAAAGTAAAGATATTTTCAGAAGCATGAAAGCTTAGATAATTCATCCTGAATTAAGAAATGATAAAATATAATTTTTAGGATGAAGGAAAATAATATTAAATGGAACTCTGGTTCTGGGGAAGGAATAAGCAATACAAAGTATGTATATATATCTAGGTAACTATAAAATAACTTTTAAAAATATGTTATAGGAGAGTTTCCATCATGGTGCAGCAGAAATGAGTCTGACTAGGAACCATGAGGTTGCGGGTTCGATCCCTGGCCTTGCTCAGTGGGTTAATGATCCGGCATTGCCATGAGCTGTGGTATAGGTCACAGATGCGGCTCGAATCTGACATTGCTGTGGCACTGGTGTAGGCCAGCAGCAACAGCTCCGATTAGACCCCTAGCCTGGGAACCTCTACATGCCGCAGGTGTGGCCCTCAAAAGAATAAAAGCCAAAAAAAAAATGTTATATATTTAAATATTGTTTAAAGCAAAAATACAAATAATGTACTATGAATTTCATAGCATAAGTAGAAGTAAAATATTAAAAAAACACAAAAGATAGGAAAGGTAAATGCAATTATATTAAATGTGTAGTTCTTGAAGTGATATTTTTGGAAGATAAATGATAACTTAAAAAAGGTGCAAATTGAAATTTTCAGAACCAATAGAATAATGGAAAAGAATGCTTAAAAAGTGCTCAGAGCAGATAAAACAGAATACTAAAAAATACTAATTCATCCAAAAGAAGGCAGGAAGAAACAGACAAAAATTAATTATATAAATAAAAAATGTCAAAAATGGCATTATTTATTTATTTATTTTTGTCTTTTGTCTTTTTAGCGCCACACCTGCAGCATATGGAGGTTGCCAGGCTAGGGGTCCAATCAGAGCTGTTGCTGCTGGCCTACACCACAGCCACAGCAACGCCAGATCCGAGCTGTGTCTGTGAACTACACCACAGCTCTTGACAATACCAGCTCCTTAATCCACTGAGCGATGCCAGGGAACAAACTCGTAACCTCGTGGTTCCTAGTCAGATTAATTTCTGCCTCACCATGACGGGAACTGCAACAAAAGCATAATTTAAATCAAAACTCTTCAAAGTTCATCAGTAATTTTATTTATTTATTTATCTTCTTTTACAGCCATACCTGCGGCATATGGAAGTTCCCAGGCTAGAGGTGGAATCGGAGCTGCAGCTACAGTCCAACACCACAGCCACAGCAATGCTAGATCAGAGCCACATCTGCGACCTACACTGCAGCTTGTGGCAATGCCAGATCCTTAACACACTGAGCAATGCCAGGGATCAAACCTGCATCCTCACAGAGACTTATGGTCAAGTTTTTAACCTGCCAGGCCACAATGGGAATGCCACTCTTCAGTAATTTTATTAAATATAAATGGATTTAGCCCAACAAAATGGCAGAGGTTGTTAGATGACTCAATAAAAAAGAAATAGCCAATTATATTACACAAATACTCATTATATTTAAATATACAAGTTACAAGTAGGAGGGGATAGTTACACCATGCAAATCCTAAGCATAAGAAAGCTACTATGGCTATATTAATAACAAAGTAGAATTCAGGATAAAGATAATTTCTGCACATAAAGAGGTCACTTCACATTCATAAAAAAATCTATCAATGAAGAACACTGAATAATACTAAATCACTGTGCTACTGAAAACAGAGCTTTAATATCCATGAAGCAAAAAATGACAGAACTAAATAAAGACATCAGAAAATCCATAATTATAGTTGGCAATCTAAAAACTTAGCTCAGTAATTTATTTAAAAAATAGTGAATAAAAGCAGCAAGTACATGGAAGATAATAGCACTATCAACAAAACTTAAACACTTCATAGGATAGTACACTCAACAAAAGTAGAATAAATACTCTACTCACGTGGACATGAAACATTCACCAAGACAGAGCAAACATTAATAAATTTCAAAGCAGCAACATTATGTAGAATATAGTACCAGATCAAAATGATTTTGAGTCAATAAATTTGAATGTTTGAAATTATACAGTGTTGGAGTTCCTGTCGTGGTGCAGCAGAAACGAATCTGACTAGGAACCATGAGGTTGCGGGTTTGATCCCTGGCCTTGCTCAGTGGGTTAAGGATCCAGCGTTGCTGTGAGCTGTGGTGTAGGTTGCAGACGCGGCTTGGATCTGGCATTGCTGTGGTTGTGGTGTAGGGTGGTGGCTACAGCTCCAATTAGACCCCTAGCCTGGGAACCTCCACATGCCGCAAGTGTAGCCCTAAAATGACAAAAAAGCCAAAAAAAAAAAAGAAAGAAAAATGAAATTATACAGTGTGTTCTCTGACAACAACAGAGCTGAAGTAGAAATAAATTACAGTAAGATATATAGAAAATTCAAAGTATTTGGAAATGAAATAACATACTTCTAAAGAAACATGGGTCAAACGATTCACAAAGAAATTAGAAAATAGTTTAAAGTGAATGGTAATGAAACAAAGCATATTAAATTTTAGAATACAGCTAAAGTGTTTTGAGGGTAATTTATAGCTTTAAATGAATATATTAGAAAATAAAACCACCAAAATATACAACTTATACAACTCAACAACAACAAAAACCCAAACAACTCAATAGAAAAATGGTTAGAAGACCTAAATAGACATTTCTCCAAAGAATACATACAGATGGCCAGTAGGCACATGAAAATATATTAACATCACCAATTATTAGATAAACAAAAATCAAAACTAGAATGAGGTATCACCTCACACTAGTCAGAATGGCCATCATCAAAAAGTCTACAAATAATAAATGCTGGAGAGGGTGTGGAAAACAGGGAACCCTCCTACACTGGTGGTAGGAATGTAAATTAGCACAACCACTATGGAAAACATGGAGATTACTCAGAAAACTAAAAATAGAACTACCATATGATCCAGCAATCCCCCTCCTGGGCATATATCCACACTAAACTTTCATTCAGAAAGATACATGCACCCCTATGTTCATGGCATCACTATTCACAATAGCCAAGACATGGAAACATCTTTACATGTCCATCAACAGATGAATGGATTAAGAAGATATGATACACATACACAATGGAATATTACTCAGCTGTAAAACAGAACAAAATAATGCCATTTGCAGCAACAAGGATGGAACTAGAGACTCTCGTCCTAAGTGAGGTCAGAAAGAGAAAGACAAATACCATATGATATCACTTATATGTGGAATCTATAATATGACACACATGAACCTACCTACAGAACAGAAACAGACTCGCAGACATGGAGAGCAGACTTGTGGTTGCCGAGGGGGAGGGAGTAGGATGAATGGGGAGTTTGGGGTTAGTAGATGCAAACTATTACATTTAGAATGGATAAGTATTAAAGTCCTGCTGTATATCACGGGGAACTATATCCAACCTCCTATGACAGATCGTGATGGAAAAGAATATTTAAAAAAAAACTGTGTAGAGTTCCTGTGGTGGCCTAGTGGAAACAAATCCGACTAGGAAGCATGAGGTTGTGGGTTTAATCCCTGGCCTTGCTCAGTGGGTTAAGAATCCAGCATTGCTGTGAGCTGTGGTGTAGGTCGCAGATGCGGTTCGGATCTGATGTTGCTGTGCCTGTGGTGTAGGGCAGCAGCTGCAGCTCTGATTTGACCCCTAGCCTGGGAACCTCCATATGCCATTGGTGTGGCCCTGAAAGAAAAAATTTAAAAAATAAAATAAAAAGAATATGTGTGTGTGTGTATATATGTGTGTGTATATATATACATATATATGTCTATATTAAAGTGACTCAGAAATACATATATATGTGTATTTCTGAATAACTTTGCTGTGTAGCAGAAACGTACTGAGGATGTGGGTTTGATCCCTGGCCTTGCTCAGTGAGCTGAGGATCTGGCATTGCCATGAGCTGTGGTGTAGGTCTCAGATGTGGCTTGGATCCTGCATTGATGTGGCTGTGGTGTAGACTGTAGCTCTGATTTGACCTCTAGGCTGGGAACTTCCATATGCCACAGGTACGGCCATATAAAAAACAATAATAATTTTAAAAAGAGGGAACTAATACTACTTGATCCACAGTTGACTAAATCCTTGAATATGGAAAAACCACAGGTATGAGGGCTGACTATAAAAGTTATGTGCAGATTTTCAGCTGCTTGAACGGTCAATGCTCCTAACCCCTGTGTCATTCAAGGGTCAACTGTATATAAAGGGGAAATGGCTGAGAATTTTATAAAAGTAATAAAAGAAACCAAACCATGTATCCAAGAAGCTCAGGGCACACCAAGCCAGATAAATACCAACACTAACTACACCAAGACCCATTAAACTCTGGAACAAAAAAAGAAGAAAAATAGAAAATCCTCAAGGCATTCATGGGACATAAAATAAATATTAATTTAACAGAACTGAATAATACATTGAATTTCTGAAATTATAACAGAATTAAACTAGAAAGAAATTACAGAGGATAAATGGGAAATATTTATATATTTGAATATTAATAAATCACCCAGGGGTCAAAGAAGAAAATACAAGATAAACAGAAAATATTTAGACAGGTAAAATCAAATCAAAGTATGTCAAACTATGTAGATGCAGCTAAAGAATGCCTTAAATGGTATTTAAGGTGTAAATAAGTTTTTTTGGAAAATAAGAACTATCTCATCTTGGAGTTCCTGTCCTGTCTCAGTGGTTAATGATCCTAACTAGTATCCATGAGGATGTGAGTTTGATCCCTGGACTTGCTCAGTGGGTTAAGGATCCAGTGTTGCATTGAACTGTTGTGTATATCACAGACGTGGCTGGGATCCCTCATTGCTATGGCTTGGCATAGGCCAGCAGGTAGTCTGATTTGACCTCTAGCCTGGGAGTGACATCATTAAAAGACAAAAAGACAGAAATGTCTTATCTCAATGACTAAAGCTTTCACATTAAAAAGTAGAAAAGACACTAAACAAAGCAAGCAAACAGATACAATACAGAGACCCACACATTAAAACCAAGAAGGAGAGAGAAAACCAAGAAATTAAAGCTGATATTTTGAGACTCAATAAAATTGATTTTATTGAGTTTTGAGTTTTCTCTAGTTACATGAAGAAAAAAATTACAAAAATTAGGAATGAAATTAGGAACATGCAATGAATAGAACAAATTCCTCGATTTTATGTCATTTATGAAAAATCTGCAGTTAACATTAAATTTACCACTCTCTATTGTAATTATAAATTTAATTGTTAAAAATTAAACCCTTTTCCCCCTAACATCAGAACCATAGCAATGAAGTATGCTCTAACTTTATGCAATGTTATACTAGGCTTCTCTCCAGTGCAATAAGGCAAAACAAGAATAAAATAATTAAATATTTGAAAAATAGTAGCAAAATTCTTGTTATTCCTAGTAAATCTGTTATGTAAAAAAACTTTATGGAGTTCTAAAATTTTTAATCAAAATAATAAGAAAATTTTAAAACACTAGTAGAGAGTTAATTTAGCCAAGCAACATGAAGTCGACATAAAATTTCTATTTCAGCTCTATGTACTAGTAACAAACAATTGGTAAATAAACCTGAAATCACCATTTCTTTTTCTTTTTTTTTCCACCTGTGGCATATGGAAGTTCCCAGGCCAGGGATCAAATCTGAGCAGAGCTGAGACCTGTGTCACAGCTGCAGCAACAATGGAACCTCAACCCACTATACCATGTAGAGGATCCAACTGCCGCCTCCAGAGAGACAAGCCAGATAATTAACTCACTGTGGCATGGTGGGAACTCCCTGAAATTACCATTTTTAATAGCACCAAGAAATATCAAGTATCTAAGTATCTAATGAAGATATGTAACTTCAGTACACTGGAAACTACAAACATTGCTAAGAGAAATTAAAAAATAGTGAAATAAATATGAAATGTTTCCATATAATGGAAATCTCAGTATTATCAGAATATCATCCTCCAAAAATTTGCTTGTGATGACCTTATCAAAATTGAGATAAACTTTCAAAAAACTTATCTGAGAATGCAAAAATCTAACATATCCAAAACAATGTTGAAAAAGAAAATATGAAGGATTCCACCTACCAGATTTTAAGCCTTACTCTAAAGCTTATAGCAATCAAGATGTTTTGGTATTGGATAAACAATAAATAATAGATCAAAAAATGTAATAGTCCATAAACAGATATACATGTATAGCCAAGTGATATTACCCAAAGATGCCAAATCAAGTGGGGGGGGAGTTATGTCCATTTAAAAAAAATGATACTGGGTAATTCTATGTTTACATGGGAAAAAATACATCAGAACAGCAATCTCAATCCATACACAAAAATTAATTTGACATGGGTCATACACCCAGAAGAATAAATCTCCCAGAAGAAACTATTTGAGGATATTTTATAACCTGTGGATAGGTAAGTACACCTAAGAAAGGAACACCCATGAACACACATACACACCTCAATCAGAAAAGAAAAAAGTATTACCTGGACTTTATAAAAATTGAAAGTATATTTTCATTGAAAGATACCATTTAAAAATTAAAAGACACAGGTCCCGTCGTAGCTCAGTGGTAATGAACCCAACTAATATCCATGAGGATACAGGTTCGAACCCTGGCCTTGCTCAGCATGTTAAGGATCCGATGTTGCTCTGAGGTGTGGTGTAGGTCATAGATGCAGTTTGGATATGGTGTGGCTGTGGCTGTGGTGTGAGTTGGCAGCTGAAGCTCCCATTCGACCCCTAGTCTGGGAACGTCCATATGCCGCAGGTATGGCCCTAAAAAGATCGACAGAGACAGAAAGGAAGGAAGGAAAGAAGAAAAGAAGGAAGTAAGGTAGATTAAGAGGCATATGAGAAAAACAAAAGAACTCTCAGCACCCCTGTACTAAGAGACATGACCAACCTTAGCATGGCTTCAGGAAGCTTAAGGCCCCATGCCTGGGTCACCCAACCCCATCTCTGAGTTTCTTTTTATAAAAAACCTCAGGGTTGTCAAAAGAATTTTCAGTCTGTTCCAGTCCAGGCCAGACAATAGATCCTTGATGCAGCCCTTCTTTCTTAGAGCATTTACTACAAAGGGCTCACAGCTGTGAACCCTTCCTCTGTCCCTTTGAGATGTGTGTGTATCTCTTGCAACTTAGGCTGTCTTTCTAAAGGACAGAGAAGCCATCTTTTGCAATGTAATCGTCATGAAAGATAGAAAGGGACTCTGCCTCCCAGTCTGCATGGCAGGACAAAACCCTAACATCCATAACTGCCAGCCAGCAGACAGCATTGGCATCATCACATTTTCATTGACAACTCTTTGTAATTTTTCACCTGAGTCCCTGCCAGCTACCACTCCATACTGAATAAAATCTGTTTTCACCAGTTTAACTAATGTCTAGCTTTGCTTATTTTTGACGCAGTCACAGAATGGGAAAAATATTTACAGTACATATAGCTGATAAAATGTCCCATATCCTAGAATATAAAAAAAGCTGTTGGAAAGTAACAATAAATATATGTTTGCATATGTGATGCGTATGTTTATGGATGTCTACATACCTATGTGACCAAACAACATGTGAATGAGATAAAATTTCTCATTAATTATATAAGTTAAAAATTTTTTTTTACATGTTTGACTACACCAAATTTTGACAAGGCTGTGCACTGCCAGTTGGAGTGCCATTTTATAATAGCATAACCACTTTGGAAAACAGTTTGGCAAGTTTCTTATAAACATATATTTACCTTATGATCCATCAACTCTATTCCTAGGTATTGGCTGAAAAGACATAAAAACAGATGTCTACAAACTGACTTGAACAATAGCATTCATTCAGAGCAACCTCATTTATAATTGCCCCTAACTGGAAGCCATCCCAAATGCCTAACAACAGGAACATGGCTAAGCGTATTGAGGAATATTTATGTGATAGGAATGTTCCTCAATAAAAGGGGATGAATACAGATCAATGCAACAATATAGCTGCATCTCAAAAACATGATCTTGAGTGAAAGAAGCCAGACACAAAAAGTATATACTGCATGATCCAATTTAAATAAAATACAAGAACAGTTAAAACTAATCTGGTGAAATAAGTTACCTAGTGGCTGCATCTGGATGGATACTGTGGAGCTTGGCTTGGCAGAGCCATGAGGAAACTTCCTGGGATGGTGGAAATATGTGATATCTTCAATGTGATGATAGTTACAGGGGTCTGAAAACTTGTCAGTCATTGAACTGAACACTTATCCATTTTATTGGTTGTAAAGTATTCCCTAATTAAAATCAAGCTTAAACAGGCAATTAGAAGGCAATTCAAAAAGTGAAATGAGTATGCATAATGAATTTTTCATCTCTACTGGATTTTTTTACAAATGTCTTATGAGTTGCAATATAGATCACAGTAAAAATAGCCTTAGTAACTCAGCTTATTTTAGAAAATATCTTCATCACTCAAAATTTCTAAATATAGCCTAAAAATCTGTTCATTTCATTGGCTATTTTTTTAAATTAACATAGAGTATAGAAGTTCCCATTGTGGCTCACTGGCTTCAGAACCTGACTAGCATCCATGAGGATGTGGTATCGATCCCTGGCCTCGCTCAGTGGAGATCCCTCATTGCTGTGGCTGTGGTGTAGGCCAGAAGCTGCATCTCCAGGTCAACCCCTGGACTAGGAACTTCCATATGCTGCAGATGTGGCCCTAAAAAGGAAATAAATAAATAAGTAAATAAATATAAAAACAGGATTGTATAAAAAGCTGAGAGACTTGGAAAAGTCCTGAAGATTCCCAGTTGTTGAAATGTGAGACTAAAATAAACTTAATCAATGTTATATAAATGTAACAATCAAATTGGATAATAGCATTAGCTAACATACTGAGTGTTTTTAATGAACTGAGTATTCTGCTAAGTGATTTACATCTGTTAAATACTTCATTCCTTTGAGGTAGCTACTCTCTGCCTACTCGAAGAAAACTGCAAAATGGAGAGATTATGTAACTTATCCAAAGCTATAAAGCCAGTAAATCTGTATAGCCAGGATGTAATTCCAGTTAGTTTTGGACCACTTCTACCACTGAATGGCACTGAAATATAATGTATCAAATAACAAATGATACATCAAGATCATTACGTGTTTCACAAAATTTTATTTTCATGTTGATTCATTTTTAATCCATGTACTAAGAAGCAGGTACCATGAATCAGGTAAGATGCTGCCTCCTCCAGGAAATTTGAGTTTCTGAGTCCAGGGTGTTTTCTCAGTATTTGCCAAGTATCACTGGAGCACAGATGATCTAAGTTTTGTCTGACTTAGAGTAGAAGTTAATATTTGCTCTGGACTCTAATAGATGAAAAATGAGTTTCCAGGTAGAAATAAAAAGTGAAGACATGGGGAAAAGGGAGTTGGAAAGGACTTTTATTTTAGAGGGAACACGAGATGACATAGTAATATAAGACAATGGAAAGACAGGTGGGGACTAGATCATGGACAATCTTAACTACGTATATATTTGGAGATTTTATCTTGCACCCCAAAGATTTACAGACTTTCTTTAAAGTTTTTACAAGGGGAAACTTATACAGGATCTAACACATAATACAGATCAAAGAATCAACTCTGGTTGAAGTGGAGACAAGGGCACCATTGCCCTTGTAGTAGTACCACTTTTATTAGACACTTAAGTATTTTCCTCACCCAACCCCATCGATTTTACTTGGTCTAGAACAAAATATTTTATCTTCCATGCCTAGGAAACTCACCCCTTTGATACAAAACAAATGTAATATGCTCTATAGAATTTTAGACCTTTTAATAAGAACATATGATAAACAGGACTGTAGGCAATGGGGTGTTCTATCAGAATTTAAATAGGTTGGGAGTGGGCATTAATGAGCACATTTTTGGTTTAGAAAGAGACTATAGCCAAGAAGAACTAAGGAAAGTTGGTGATATAATACAATGACAAAAGAAATGGAGAACATAAGTAATCAAGCTGAGGAAAGAAAAAAAGAGGAAGGAGTAAGTTTCTTGGTTGATATGGTACCATTACCAGAGAATATTATGCTCAGTACAATGTGGGGTTTAGTAGAGATGAAAATTTTCTGTAGAATTAAGCACTGGTTATTAATTTGGAGGCAAGAGTATAAAGAGGTATAAAGTTGATATTCAGAAATCACTATTAAAAGCTCATAAATACCCTATTAACATAGCCCAGAAGGAGCAGATGCTTTGGAAAAAAAAAAAAAAAAACCTACAAGGAGATTGGAACAAGGAACTCTAAAGCAAGAGGGTTTACATTAAATAACTATGTAACAGTGAATTTGTGTGCTCAGGGACATACTTGCTGTGGTTCTAGCCCTAAAGGGAACAAAAGGCACCTTCCAGTCTCTTCATGGGTGAAAGAGAAAGGAAGAGGAAGAGGGGATGATTTGGGTAGGGGATGTTATCGTTTCCTACTCAGATGGCAACACCAAATGCTCCCATGCTCCTGACACAAAAAAGTTGATCAGTGTTTATATTTTTATTTTTTTCACCTTGACCCTATCCTTGCTCCAAGATCCTTCTCAATTCAGCACATCTAGTATCAATTTCAGTTGGCACAGGAGATAAACCTATTTGCCATCCCTGATCTGGAAGATATATATGGGAAAGTCAGTGAGCATTTAGATTCATGCGTCTGATTTTCAGGAGAGTGAACAAAAGTAAAAAGACATATTTACCAATATTCAGTACAGAAATGCAGTCAGGTAATGAGTGGGAATGAGATCACCCAGGGAGTCTGTCTTAGATGTCCAAAGACACTTCATTCTTTGAGGGAAAGGGACGTGCTTTCTATTTCTTTGTATTGTCCCTAGACTGAACACAGAATTTAGCCTTGGGGGGTATTCACTTATTTCTGCAGTATCCTAACTTTCTTCCAAATTTGGACTGGAATCACCCTAATTGAAACACCTAGGGTCATGATTCTCAAAGCATGTTCTCTGTACGAGCAGGATCATCAACCCCTGGAAATTTGTTAGAAATGCAAATTCTTAGGCTTCACCCCAGACCTACTAAATCAAAGACTCTGGGGATGTAACAGCAACGTGTGTTGTTTAATAATCCCTCCGAGTTATTCTGATGCACACCCAATCCTGAAAACAGATGCCTCCGCTAAAGGGCATCTTCTCATTCTAGGTTATTTTTACACTCTTAAATGTGCCAAGATACAGACACAGCAATTCATATCTACGTAGGTTAATAATTCTCTTGATTCCCAAACCCCTTAATCCCTTATCTAGCCCAGATATAACAGTGAGCTTTTATTCTGTAGGCTGACTCTAATTGTTAATAGTTGATTGATGATTTACATCAGGAAAGATTGGGGGAGGGGCGCACATAGAATCTATGTGAAAGAATGCTGTGACCAGTTTGTTAGGTCCAACATGAGTGCTGTTGCACTCATCTCAGGTACTCCTTTCTCATCCCTCCAGGGTGTTACACCTAATCTGCCAATTTCCTGCAAGAAGACCAGCCTTCTCAATGCACTATAAATGAATAAACACACATATGCTCAACTCTTTATCTATGGCATATTCCTCTGATCCCTAATCATAAACAAGTTCACTCACAGAGCCCACCTGGCCTCAAATACAGAAGCACCTGTGAAAAATAAATAGGGGGAATTTATAAACATCCAGAATAATTTGCCATAAATATTAGAAGGTAGAAGAATTTCTACATTAAGTTATTTCCCTCTATGTGTTCAACCCTAAATTACTTTAGCATTTATCCAGCATCATGGTGAAGCTTGGTTAGTTCCTGGCTTTATGTCAGCAAATTACCCTAAGGATGTACTTTGCAAATTATCCTAAGGACATATTTTACTTAACCTCAATTCTAGCAAAGCATTGCAAATGTGAAAAAATATCTAAAGCATTTTTAAATAATTCATGACATCTATTTATTCAACAAATATTTAATGACTACTAAGTCCTAGGCATTGTGTTAAGGCTTAGCAATCGGAAATGGATCATCCATAGTTCATGCTTCCAACAACTCCAGAAGAAACAAGGAGTCAATGACAGCCCACTGTGCTGTCTTGTAACAGTGGTAAGTCCAGGTAGCAAATGGAGGAGACATAGCATCCATCACATGTGAAGAAAGGATGGGATGGATAAAACGGAAGGCTTTCAGGAAGAAGCAGAACAAGAGCTGAGTCCAGAAGGGCAACTATGAGTTATATGGAAGAGGGGGGCAGAAGGAAAGAGCAGGCTAACAGAGAAACTGCTTGTGTGAAAAGTTAGAGGTGAGAAATAGCATGATGTTTTATTACGTATATGTAATTTCACATGCCTGGACACAAAGGTATGTCAGGCAGGAAGGAGGAAGAGGGTATGATGAAATTTAGGCTGCAGAGATGAGCAGGAACAGGAATCAGTAAAGTCCAAGGGGAAAGTTCATCTGAGGACTAACTAGCTTTGAGTTAATTTTGATTTCTGTTTTGCCATCATTTCTCTGTGCTACTGTTCAGAGCAATCCTGGAACAATTCGCTCCACATCAATTTCATCCATTTGGAAACTTGTCTGGTAAATATAGGTTCAAAGAAATTACTTTGTCCTGGAAAATTTTGAAGAGCAAAGTTGCAGGCATGTGTACATGGCCATTTTTTTTTTTCTGGGAAGTATTGCTGTTGGATCTGGCTGTTGTTGACTTTCTACTGGTGTTATGTGGGTGATTTGCCTGCCTCCCTGAGTTTTGATAGGTGTTACTTAATGGTTTTTAGTGGAAGTAGAGGGACCATTTCAGAGCTCCACATTCTCAGAATTAGAAAAGCCTTCAATTAACAAACCTTATCTGGTTCAAACATCCCTTCTCTAGAGCTGCTCTGAACCAGTGGGGTATTGCATCCAGATGCTAATAACAGAGAACTGAAACACAGTGGATTTAAGAAGTGTGATGTAATTTTTCTTTCTCCAGAATCTATAAGTAGGCAGTCTAGGCCTTGTGCAGGAGCTCTGTGACGTCTGTGTCCTACGATGCTTCTTTCTTTCTGTTCTGCAGCCCGTAGTCTGTCTCCCATCTACAATGTCAGCTCACGATCTCATTGATGGTCACTGCAGCCCTAGCCATTCTGTTTCCCTTTTGGGAAGAAAAAGGGAAGAAAGAGTGGGGAGGACCAAAAATCTGTGTGCCAGCACACTTATAGCCCTCTGACAATTTTGTTAGGAAAACCTACCCAATGACTTTTAATTATACCTCATTTGCCAGTGCTGTCACATGACAACTGCTTGCAAAGGAGAATGGGAAATATTTTTGTAGTTGGTCATGTTGCTATCCAAAATAAAATCACGGCATCATAAGGAATAAGGAGGGAATTTTATCAGATAGACAATTAAGAATCTCTACCATAAGTAGGGTTCAGCCTAAAGCTGGCATCTGGATCTTATAACTCTGCTAATTTTACCCTTCTTTTTGTCTCTCAAAATATAAGTGCTCTGCCAGCATCCTCCAATTCTACAGTTCATATGTATTTGGTATGTTATCAGCACTGTATTCCTGAGTCACTTGCCTCTTGTTAGCACAGTTCTTTGTTTATCCTCTCTTCTATTCAAAATTGATGTTAATGTATCTTCTTATGTAGGTGCACATATGTGTACATTGATGCAGGTGTTTCTGACTGCTCTGAGCTCATTCACAAACATGTCATTATTTCCTGAGATAGGCCTAAAGGTTTTGTATTTGTGTTTTATGACCCCCATTCATGAAAGAACTTAATTGCTTTCTGATTCCTCCTCTGCTTTTGGAAGATTATCATTGAGGAAAACAGTGGGTTGTCCCATTTGTCAGCAAATGAAATAAAAAGTTTTTTTTTTTTTTTAAAAAAAGCCCATGTCTTTCATAACTAGAACTTAATTTTATATCTGTGTCCTGGAAATTAAAATTAAAAAAAACTCCTTAAGCTTAACTACAGAAAAGTTGTGTTTTAGCAAGGGTTACTTTGCAATAAGATATTTAGATATGATGGAAGGATGATTTCACAGCACTGTTCTGAGTTCAGGAAAAAAAAAAAACTTCAGCTACTGGCATATTGAATATTTTTATCAAGCATAAACATCCAAATTTAGTTTATTCCCTGGATGTTGCTTTCTTTAATCAGTTGGAGATATATGAAAATGAAATGAAATAAAGTTAAATGAAATGACATACTTTTACATGTAATGTACAGAATCATTCAGAATAAATACAGGTCATGCTGTCTTTGGAAAGGGTTCCTGATCTGAAGGTTCTCTGCAGACGTCTAGCTCCTTGGGTCTGAGGAAGGGTGCAAGGGAGCTAATCATTTTCAAAACTAAATAGGAATGTGGGCTGCTGGATGGACCTAGAGATGATCATACTAAGTGAAGTAAGCCAGACAGAGAAAGACAAATACCATAAGATATCACTCATATGTGGAATCTAAAAAAAAAAAAAAATGATACAAATGAACTTATTTACAGAATAGACTCACAGACATAGCAAACAAACTTATGGTTACCAAAAGGGTCAGGAGAGGGATAAATTAAGAGTTTGCGATTAACATATACACACTACTATATATACAATACATAATCAACAAGACCTACTGTATAGCACAGGGAACTATACTCAGTATCTTGTAATAAACCATAATGGAAAAGAAGGTTAAAAAGTGTATGATTCATTTTACTGGATACCTGAAACTAACACATTGTGTCAACTACATTTCAATAACAATTTTTTTAAAATGTTAAATCTAAAATGGCAATGAAGAAAGCACTAACTTCTGTTCATAAGGCCAAAAAAAAAAAAAAAAAAAGAAAAGGAAACCTAAACAGGCAGATGGGAAATTTCTTTATGAATGAGAGGAAATGTCTGGCAAAGAAGGGAAAGAAGGGGGTGATCCCAAGGTAACGCTTTTGTCCATTTCCTGTCTTGTTCAACCACAGCCTTTTGTCCTCTATCCTGTTGCGCTATCTTGCATCCTTTCCCATCCTCCCTCACTCCCACCTGTGTGAACAGTTACAAAGCTGGTTACACATGCAGTTATTTCTTTGGGTCCTCCTAACCAGCTTCCTTGACTAAACTAACTTCACACAAATGTAACAGAATATAAACTTTAGTTTAAAAATTCTTAGATGATACCAATTCCTGAGTTTCCAATGAGAAAATAAATAAGAATTCATTTTGGATTCTATCAAGTACCACCTAAGTGCAAGGAATTGTTATTTCCACATAAAGATGGAATTATCCTGTAACACTCATCAACCTCAGCCATATCAACATGCACATTTTTGCCACACACATATATATACACCTGCACAACCCCTTAATGTACATGGGAGTATTTCTGTTCAAGTTCTAGAATTTTCTTTGGTAAATTTAAATAGTTCATATATTTTTGATTTTGATAGATAATGCAAAATTGCTCACCAAGAAAGCATATGTAAATATACACACCTTCATGAGGTTGCTTATCCCCCCATATTTTCATTAATAGTGTTTATTAGCAAACATATTTTTGCTAATCTCCAAGATGAAAAATGGCATTTTCTTTTCCTCTGCACTTTGGTATTAATGAGGTTGAACATTTTTATGCTTATTAACAAGTTGCTTCTCCTCTTCTATAAATGAACTGCTCATTTTTTGTGTGTGCGCATTTGTCACTGGGTCATTTGTGTTGTTTTCCCTTATTTGCAATGAGAAAGAATTTTGGAAGACAGAAAAGCAATTGTAGAGAAGACATTGAGAAGTGCTGGAGCAATGGGGCAAAATGGCATGAAAGTGCATGGCAGCCCAAGAACTGTCAAATTGACCAGCATGTCTGGAGGGCAGGATAAGTGAAGGCTGTGGCAAAGAGTATGAGAAAAATTGCTGTATGTTGAGCCAAACTGACTGGTTTAACACTATGCATGGCTATGGGAAAGTTCTTTCTTAAAGCCACGCTGAGACTCTCTGTGCATAAGCAATGCTATGGCTTCATGATCAGGCTGTGGATCGCTGTTTACTAATTGCCTTGTAAGGTATTTTAGGTACCTTATCAAAGTGAATGACAAAAACTGTAGTAGAAAACAAGCAGCATCGCAGCAAACAAACCCCTGGGAAACACTGGCTACAAAAAACATCACCTGAAGCAGCCCACAGGCTCTTGGCAAGACCCCAGGCTGGAGAGTCAGTAAACCTGGATTAGCTTCAGATTTGATCCTAACCCACTGGATGACCTTGAGCAAACCCCATCTTCAGTTCTCTGGGCTGTTTCCTCCTATTCAAAATGAGATGGATCAGACTTTTACATTCTTTATAATTTTCTAAATCAGGTCATTTATATATATTCATTTCATGAACACTGCATGACACTGCATGTACACTGCGTGACAGACCTGGACATTTATTTAATCTAGAACATGAAAGAAGGCTGAAGATATTATGGTCATGTCTGAGTCTTCCTTGAAACCCTATTTGGTGCTTGCTAATTAACCACAGAAGCATGCTAGTAATTCTTCAAGTACATTTCCAGGGATACAAATAAAGTGGAAAAAATCTGACATTTTCAGGGTCATTCTACCTTCTATGTTCAAAGATATGAGCACAATTTTCAACTCTTCAGAAACCTCTCTAAGCCTCGCATACATTCTATTTGATCTTTGTTCCCCCTGGTTTATTTTTTTTTAATTAAAGTATAGTTGATTTATAACATTGTGCCAATTTCTGCTGTAGAGCAATGTGACCCCTAGGTTCACTGCAGCACTATTCACAGTAGCCAAGACAGGGAAACAACCTAAATGTCCATCAACAGATGAATGGATTAAGAAAATGTGGTACATACACACAGTGGAATACTACTTAGCCATAAAAAAGAACAAGATAATGCCATTTGTAGCAACATGGATGCAACTAGAGATTCTCATACTAAATGGAGTAAGTCAGAAAGATAAAGACGAATAACTTATGATATTGCTTATATGTGGAATCTAAAATGTGGCACAAATGAACCTGTCTATATAACATAAACAGAACCACAGACATGGAGAACAGACTTGTGGTTGGCAAGCGGGAAGGGGAAGGACTGGGATGGACTGGGAGTTTGGAGTTATTAGATGCAAATGTTTTCATATTTTTTAATCAATGTGTTTTGAAACCAAATTCCTCATTTGTCATTCATGTCAATGTGTGTAATCTTCTTACAAGTACAGTATTAGTAAGGAAGTTAGAAAAGAATGAGACTGAGGCATACTGTGTTAGAGGATCCAGGTACAATTTCATTATTCCCTAATGGAATGTTTCTTGCATCACTAAATGTGATATGAGATTTTTTAAAAGTTCTGATTGCTCTTTCATACATAATTGTTAACAAAACTTGTTTCAGGACAGCTATATCCTCGTGAATAAATCCATTTTATTTTAAATTAATAAAAATAAATTAAATGAAAAATAAATGGTAAAATGAGGGGTCCAATATTTCCACAACCACAACTGTAGTCTTTCTTAGAGATGTCTTATAGTCTCCAGTATGGGTATAACTATGTCACTTATTAAATTACACACTTTCCTTTCAGACTTACCTTGTTGCCATCACTCTTAATTGCTAGATGACATATTTTTTAACAAGGCTCAACTGTAAAATTTTCTTTACTAATATTTTCAATTAAGAATTGACATTTTTCAGCTATTAAAATTGATGCAAATCTCTCATACTTAAAGAGCTCTTTTTTATTTAGGAAAACTTTTCTTCTCTCTGTAAATGTTTTATGGACTATGTATCTATAAATTCTGGGTAATACCATACTTTGATGTGTGCTCAGGAAGTTAAAATCTGTACAAGATTTTAATTCTTGATCCCTAACCCAAAATTAATACTAGAAGTAAAAATAAATAAAACGCTTTTTGATTAATGAATTAACTAAATGCCTTTCTTTCATAAAGCACTTCAATGTAACAAAGCCATGATATTTACACACTAAAGAAGACACTGTCCTCTTATTTAGATTCTAATGTTACAAAAAAAATTGCTTTTTGGGAGTTCCCGTCGTGGCTCAGTGGTTAACGAATCCGACTAGGAACCATGAGGTTGCGGGTTTGATTCCTGGCCTTGCTCAGTGGTTTAAGGATCCAGCGTTGCCATGAGCTGTGGTGTGGGTCACAGACGCGGCTCGGATCCCGCGTTGCGTTGCTGTGGCTGTGGCGAAGGCCGGCAGCTACAGCTCCTGTTAGACCCCTAGCCTGGGAACCTCCAAATGCCGCGGCTGCAGCCCTAGATAAAGCAAAAAGACAAAAAAAAGAAAAAAAAATGCTTTTTGTTTTGTGTAAGGCAGGATGAGAGTCTAAATAAAGCAATTCGTTAATTCACTGACATTATCTGGACTGAAGCAAAATTACTTTTCCTTGTCGAACTGACGTCACAGCTTTCTATTTAGTCCAAACTAGTGTATCATAAAGTCAACCCAAAAGTGATTTGGGATATATTAAGATCCTCTTTTTTTACCCCCGATTGAGCCAGTCAGACTCAAGTTTACATAATGACGAAGGGCCTGAGAAAGTGTAGGAGAGGCAAGCACCTGATAGGTTCTACAGACCATGAAAAGGCTAGCCAGCTTTCCAGAGCTCCTCTGTGTCAAAACCCAATCAGAGTCAAAGGTTTGAGAGACTGGGGAGAGGTAAATGCTGTTTTCCTGAATAGGGGAGCCCCACCAAATGGATGAACACAGTGGCTCTAGCTAAACAGAACAGACCTAAGGATTTTCCCTTTGCTGATTTTTGGTACCATCAACTGGAAAAAATCTATTGACAAAGGAGGACTCCTCACAAACAAAAACATCTGGCTATTTTCTCTAGAGTGAAATTTTCTAGATACCAGCTATGAGAATGGAATGGGCCTGCACTATAATTCGGAAATGCTGCAAATTTCAAAGATGCCACTCTCATTAATACCTTCCAGAAGAAAACTAAGTGACAGGTGTCTACTCTGTTTGGATTGCTTTCTGCTATCAACCTCACCAAATTACAGGAGATCTATTTTGATTTCCCCATGTCCATCCACAATTTGACCTTAAGGACTTTTTACCCATAATCACTAAAAAATAAAGACAGGAAAACTTAATTATAAGGTGCAAAAAAGAAAGAAAGAAAGAAAGAAAGAAAGAAAGAAAGAAAGAAAGAAAGAAAGAAATCAAGAGAAAATGCAAATGCCATCAACTCCATCCCGAAAAATGCAAATGCCATAAACTTCCTCAGGGGTATTACATTGGTGACCCCTCCTAGGCCAACATTTTACTACTGGGGCCCCAAATTTTGCTTATCTGCTTCTTTTTATAGGAGAATTAAAAATGGGGTCAAAAATGAAACACAAAGCATCATCTGAGGTAGAAAAATATGTACCACAGCAATTTTATCTTCTGATTACAGCCTTCTAAAAATGGGCCTCTTCATAGAAATCAAGCTTATGGTTATGCAAGTGGGAAGGGAGGAGGGATTAATTAAGGTTAGGATTAACATATACTAGCCACTATATATAAAAGATAGCCAATAAGGACCTACTAAACAGTTCAGGGAACTATATTCAGTATCCTCTAATAACCTAGTATAGAAAAGAACCTGGAAAATTATAAATATACACACACACACATATATATCTATACATATATATATATCTGAATCAATTGCTGTACACTTGAAATTTGCTGTACATAACACTGTAAGTTAACTGGTACCTCTCCTCAAAGGTGCAACTGTAGCAGAAATGGGAAAGTCACATTTCATTGTTTAATTAGTTTAGTGCACTTGGGAAAACAAAATATGGCAAGATCAAATGTCAGACATTTATCTGGTCAGTTAGTGCTTACTCAAGCAAAATGATATCCAATCTATTTTAAATGAAATATCTTCATTCTCCAAGTTTTGAACATTAGATGGCCTGAAGTTTTCTTTTTAAAAGGGAGAGAAAAATGACAATATTCAGACTAAGAAAATCCTTAATTCAGAGACTGATACCCATTTTATCCTTTCTTGTGCTGATCAAGACTATATACTTAGAAACTGAATTTTAACATACATTTCTATATTCCCTATATTGCCATTGTGATTCACACATGATCTGGTTCATGGTATTGTCTGAAAACAAGGTCTAATAGATGCCAGATACAGCTTCATGTGAGGAGTAGCACCTCAAAAAACCTTCAATTTAGTGAACAGAAGTGGAGTTTTACATGTACCGGGAATTTAAAGAGAGACATAAAGGTTGACAAAATGGCTGAGGCTATTCCAGGAAGCACACTGTATATAAAATGGTTCCTTATTTAACCAGTGATGTTCAGTGTCTTAATTCACTTTTCCTTCAAAACTGCAAGCTCCTTGAAGTCATAGTATGGGTTGTACCTTTTCATTTTTAAGAAATTACCCCGATTGCTAAGAAGAGTCCTGGGCATATAGTGGATGCCCTAACAAATATGTACTGGTTTTCCCAAAAGACTGTAAGCTCTAAAATGTCAGGGACTATCAGTCAGTCCTGCACATCACTGTCTGTCCAGTGCAGGCCCAGTGTCTTATGCTGTAGGGGTTCAAAATATTTGTTAATAAATCAACACTGAGTGAATAAATGGCCTCACCATGTTCCAGCAATAACTGAATGTGCAGATTTTGAATCAATCTGTATTTAGTCCTTTCGATTCAGATGTGTTTCAAGAAGAAACCTGTAGGTAGGTGTCTCAATATGGTTTAATATATCTGGTAAACTTTTCAATTCATTACACAATCGAGTCATGAAAAATTTTATCCAACAATCATGTACAGATGGCAAGACCTACAACTAAGCCAGAGTCTCAAATATTGCCCTTCCCCAGATCCCTGGACTTTATGACAGGGAAATGCTTAAAAGATCAGAAAGCACACCTTAAGAATGGGGTATTTACCCTTGATAACATAACCAAGCTAGTGCCCTGTGGGTCTCCTGGGCACACAAGCCTTTCTGTGTCCCCCATTGCTTATTTTTAGGGAATAAGCCTCAGCCTCCATGACTTTCCCTGAGTTCCAAAGGGCAGTCACTAATTAGGGAAGAGAAGGGATGCAAAGACCAGGGAGGAGCAGTCAGGAGACAACAGTGCAGACTTGGGCCAGGTCCTGGCTCCTCTTCAAGGAATATAGGTAACAGTATCTTTGAGCCTTTCTGCAGAACTAAAACCCCCAACAAACGGAAGAACCACTTGGTGAAGCATTCTTCATTCCAGAAAGGAAGACCACCAGAACCAGTCCCGGGGCCACTAAATGCCAGTTTTGAAAGATAATGCAAGCTTGCCTCTACCCTGATCCTTATCTATGGTCCTGGGCCTTATTCCACTTCCCAAACTATAAAACCACCTCTAACCCCTTCCAAGGAGGGCACAGTCTTTAAGGCATTAGTTTGCTGGCCCCCTTTCCCTGGCAAAGCAATAAAGCTATCTTTTTCACCTTCACCCAAAACTTGGTCTCCACATTTCAATTTGGCAATGGCAGACTGAGGCTGTTTCGTCAATAATACCCCTTGGATTGAAAGACCAACATAAGCGGCCTCAAGGGAGTCCAGAAGATACTCTCAAATCCTCCTTACTTTAGTCAAAGGTGAGGTAAGCAATAATGTGATAAGTTTGCAATTTATTGACACATGTATGCCTGGCACACCAAAACTCAGTCTACTGGAAAGGCATTTATTATTCTATTACTCTGCTGGCTAGTATCAATTGGCAACCCCCTACAGGGAACTGTTAAATGTAGGGATGCCCCCCAAACTGCAACCTAAAGACCAAACTATCCCTGGTCCCTATTAATCCATTTGTATCCGACCTTATAATAATGATAGAAATGGCAACAGAGAACTATCTCTCTGTGGAAGTACACACCACTTATTAATATATCCATATAGATGACCTTTATAACTAGACCTTGATTACAATTAATTCATTAAATGACTCACTTTGCAAATATCAAAGCTTCTATTATGTTCCAGTCATGGTAGTAGACATGAGAAACACAAAGTTGAGTAATACATGTCCCCTGCCTTCAAGAATATTGCAACAAAAGAAAGGGCTTATGGTACAACTTTTTGCACAACGTTGAGAACACACAGGAAAGGCAGCGCTTCATTGCCCTGGTAGAGAAGATTTTGAAGAAGAAATTATATTTGAGTAATAGCTCAAAAGATGCAATAGATATTCAGTAGGCAACAAGAGTAAAGGCCTTTTAGGTGGAGAGAACAGTATCTTCTGAGAGTAAGATTTGCATTTGAGGCCAAGAAAAGGAAACACATTTTGCTATAGTTGGACATTTAGTTGGATTAGGAGGCTGCATGGGGTGGTTGGTTTGTGTGGTAAGCGGTGGCTGAAGATATGCTTGGATAGTTGAGACTGAATTAATGTATTTTATATTTTAAAATGGTGACTCTTCCTGGTAGCTGAAAGGGATCATCAAAACTGTATAAAAAGAGATGATGGTAGCTTGAACTAGAGCAGTGATTACGGGAAAGTCAATGAGGCATTGAATTTAATGCACATTTCTCATGTGGAATCAATACATGCCAACATGGAGGTCGCAGAGTAGATTTGCTAGAGAAGGAGGACTTGAAGCTTGTTGCATAACTAGGAACCAGGATGGTTATACAGATCACTGTATTAAAGTTTGGAAATAAAGAGAAACAAAACAAACAAGATGACCTTGGTAAAGTTACTTCCCTTCACAGAGTTTCAATTTACTCAACAACAAGTGGTTAGGTACTGAACTAGTCATCTTAAAATTTGTGCCCAACAGTAGAGTATATGGAAAATAATTTGATTTTATTTTTAAAAAATGCTTCCTAATGAGTTTTCAGAAGTTTTCATATTTGTTTAGATGCTGTTACTAAGGCTGCAGTTCAGTATAGCAATCATTGGGAAGGAATGGGGGAGAAATATTCTCATTATGGAAAACCTATTCCCAGAGACCAAATAAATGAAGTATTCACTGAATGACAGAGCTTAGAATTTTCAGCATGAATTTTGCTTACATACTTTCAGATTTGCCCTGCCATAATTAAGAAATGCTAATAAGTTTGCCAGAGTCTTAGAAGTGAATCAAAAGAAGAATCCCTTTTCCATTTGATTTGTAAGTATTGATGCTGCTAATATCTGTATTCAAATCTCGCCTTTTGGCTGAATTCCAAGAACATATTGAGGAACAATTAAAGTAAGGTTTTGTATGAATAATGAAATTTGGTGATAAAGATTGTACTGTGCCTTGAATGAAGATTGCATTTCTACTTTTACTTTCATTTTAGTTCCACATGGTTCACTAAAATATGTTTCAAGGTATACAAATTTGATCTTGATGACAAGTGGTCTTTTCTAGAAGAAAAACATACTAATACTTCCAAATAAAGATGAGGAAATGTTGCCAAAAGCAATAAAAGCCCCCACTAGAATTTCACTTTACCTTAGGTGAAGCCTAATGTACAGTCAATTCTCAATATTCTTCCACCTGTCCCCTCCCCTCTCCCAAAGACCAAATTCTTAGAGATCAGACTTTGGTCTCACATTTGCAAGGTGAAAGATAGGTTAGTCACACCTCTGGAGTTGATGTTTCCCATGTAAAATTTCTAGAATTTCAGATCCAGTTAGCATTGAGTATTTCCTGATTCTCCTATTCCCATTTTAACGCCACTTCTGTGAAAGCTTTCCTTACTCCTTCGACCTTTAGGCCATATTCTAATAGTTTCCTCTTCCATGACACCGCAGGGCACTGGCCTTGAAATTTCCAGAGATGTGGACACCTGTGTTGTAGTTAGTTGTATGTGTGTGTTATATTCAACTGTGACTCTTTTGCGATGTCTAATTTATCTCTATGTCATAGTGCCCTAGGAACTTCAGACTAAAGCAGACTCAAGGATTCTGGCAAAGTCTACAGCCACAACAAAATGTAAGCCTTTGGAAGTTTATAAGCTAGAGGTAGGAGTGTCTCAAAGTTGCTAATTTATTTTAACCTAGCTCATTTCATTAGTGGGAGTATCATAGTGGTTAACAAGAATGTCTCTTCCATCAAGGCAGAACTGTATAAGATTGAAATGCTTTGTAAAAAATCCATGGACACTGGAACCATTTATATCCAGGTTCAAATTCTGTAACTTATTTATTATGTGGACTTGTGTACTGATTTATGTATGTCCCTCTATATCTATTTTCCACCTTCCTCCATCCTGCCTTCTGTCTGCTGGGCTGACATATGAAATGCATAAACAGGCTCATCTGCTTTGGGGTTGAGCTTGGTCAATAGAAAACCCCAAGGAGGAGACTGAAGGAGGGAGGGCAGTGAAATCAAAGCATTTATTCCCCCGGTGACCGTTCTGTTAAGTGGGTAATGCCACACTGCTGGTGTCCCCACACAGTCATTGTTCCTCTTAAGAAGTCCAGCTTTATGCAATCCCCTCCCCAACCTGAGTCCTTTCATACTAGGGGTGGTAACAATTTTACTACTACTAAGATTCCTGCAGTATACTTTGACTTTCCTCTTTATTCTACTCACAACTTTATAATTAGTTCCTTTATAAAAACCTACCCTCCTCCACAAATGATCCTAATTTGAATGGGTTCTTTGTTTCTTGTGGAGACCTGAACCGATAAATATTATAGGGATAATAATGATTGTCACTCAGAGTTCTCGTGAGGAATAAATAAGAAAGGGCATATTAATAGTCTGCCTACCGCAAATCCTGTTGCATAATAAGCACTCAGTAGAGAGTAGTAACGATTTTTACTTTCAGGTCTATATTCTAGGTACCAAGCACAGAACCCAGCATGAACAGTATTAGTAAATGAATGAATCAAATTGCAAAAAATAAGGCCAATTTAGACCTGTCATTTAAAAATTGATCCACTGTCCTTCTGCTTACTTTAATTTTACTAATTTCTTCTTCATGGTTTTCTCTCACATTGAAATGGTATAGATAAAGCCTGTGCCACTAGGACCTGGCTTGTATTTCAAGCTCTTTCATTTTAGCTATTTTTATAATTTCTATTCCTTTTTTTCTGTCTTTTTAGGGCTGCACCTGTGACATATGGAGGTTCCCAGGCTAGGGGTCTAATCGGAGTTGTAGCCGCTGGTGATGCCACAGCCACAGCTATGTGGGATCCGAGCTGCGTCTGCGACCTACACCACAGCTCACGGCAACGCCAGATCCTTCACCCACTGAGCAAGGCCAGGGATCAAACTTGCAACCTCATGGTTCCTAGTCAGATTCCTTAACCACTGAGCCATGACAGGAACTCCTAATTTCTTTTCCTTCTGTAGGACTGCTCCCCACACAGTGGACCCATATCTTTTGTGGACTTTAGGAATGGGATACCAATTCCAACAAAAAGTAATATCATGCGTGTCTAATTGTTGTGTTAACCATAATTCATTAAGAGCATATGATAGACTGAAATATCATTTTGTTACCTAAATATTAGAAACATTCAAACAACAGTGTGTTATTGGAGAAAACAAACACATTGGTGGCAAAAACCTTGTCATTACTCCTTTACAGTTCATAATGTGTTTTCCATCTCATTTCATTCTAACAGAACACAGTTTCCTTTTGATACCATATATTTGTGTCCTTTGTCTTATTCAGTCACACTGTACAGTCAGGCCCCTTTGATTTCATTCTTCTCTTGGAACACACTAATAATCTCAACTTATGGCATAATATGACATTATTACTGAGTAATCATTATACCTACCTCACTCAGAATTGTTTGAGGTGACAAGAAGAGGGGCCGAAAGCTTTTTTTTTACTTTTACAAACTAAATAAATAGAAAGCAAGATTCTTTACCTGATCAGAAGAATAGAGTCTATATAAAATAAATGTTTTTAGCCTTTGTAATTTCATTAAAGGCTAAACGTCAAACTGGGAGCAATTAAAAAAAACTGTTTTCTCTCATTGTGTATATATTTTGATTTAATTCCTTGAAGAATTCAGATGTAGCTCATTTCCAAATTAAATGTAGTTTATATATTTGAATCCCTGCCATGTAGACTACGCTGGGTTTCCTAAATGTATAAATCCCTAGTGCTTTACTTCAGAGACCCAAGATAATAACATGGCAGATTGAATATAGACATCTAATTTCACCTCCTCTGAAAACTCCACTAGGATCCACCAGGACAGAGAAAATAGGAGCAAATAAAACAGCACCAGCATTTTGGAAGTTGGAAAGCAAATGAACCAGTGATAATTAACTTAGCAGAACTAAGAAAACTGAATCTCAAATAAACCTTAGGAAAAGTTGAGAACCTAACAGATGAGTACTGCAGAATCCTCAAAGATTCAGAATATATTAGCCACAAGTACTTATGGAATTGGGTATGAAAGTGAGAGGCTAAAATAAGGAGTAGGGTCAAAACTGTAGAAAAATCACTCAGATTTCCAGATCTCCTTACTTAGTCTATGTACCTAGGGAACTCTTTTTCTCCTACTCCAACAGATACCTAGAGGTTTATCCTCTGGAAATACCAAGCAGAGTTGAGGGTATGTGTACTGAAAAACAGGGATGTTAAGTGACCATGGACCATGCGCATATTAAATGCTGAGAATCCCTGGTTCTCCTTCCTCCATTCCCATCAAGTGTTGCCCCCAATTCTCTGGCAGCCAGATCTTTACCATCCAGACCACAGTTTAGAAATCTCTTCTCGGTGAAACGTTCTCAGACCAAGAAAAAAAAAGAGAATGACATAAAGATACAAAAACTTGGCATCCCTTGATAGAACTGCATCCAGATAATTTTACAGTAAAATGCAGAAGTCAACCAATTAGACCTACACACCCAGAACTTCCAAGCATCATTTTCTTCCTCCATCTGTAATCATAAGCAGACAATCACAATGATTACCAAACCTGAGAAAAACTCCAAGCAAGAAAAAATGAAGAGTAACACAGACACAAAACAAAACAAACAAAAAATATCAGGAGCAACAGGGACTACAGTGGAATAAGAAAATTTCAAAACACTCTAATATTATTGTAATCAGAGAGATAAGAGTAGGGTTCTACTACTTACATTTCCAAGGGTGAACAATTTTAGGATCTATAGAAGCTGAAAAACTTGCTAATGGCCCATAAAAATGATTTAGGCAATATATTTTACTATTGAAATTTTTATATAAAAAGTAATATTTCATAGCTTAGGCATTGAAATGTAATAGTGGTCTATAAGGTGCAAAATGCAATATTTCATAATCTCCCATTACATAGCTTTGTCTTTATATCCCATTTTAACCCCCAGTATCCACCTCATGGGTTTCATTCGAATATATTTGTCATATACAAAGAAAGAGAAAGCAAATGGAGGGAAGGAGGGAAAGGGAGAGAGATAAAAATATTTCACTGTAATATCTGCTGTTTATTTGCCTATAAACATTAGAACACACTATGCACATAAGTATTTGAAGGAACTGTCATGAATACCATATTTTAAAAGTGTATGTAAGTTTTTTAAAATATTTTTTAAAATGTGTGTATGACAGTCCCTTCACATACGTTGGTTTCTGCTACTGCCAATCCCCTTAGCAGCCTCCTTTTTTATAGTAAATCTGGGAGGTTTTTGTTAGGTATAAGACAGTTGTGTTGCCTGGAGATTTGACTTGTAAAAAGTGAAAATAGGAGTTCCCCTGTGGTATAGCAAGTTAAGTATCCAGTATTGTCACTGCTGGGGCCCAGGTCGATTCCTGGCCCAGGAATTTCCATAGGCCACAGGTGTGGCAAAAAAAAAAAGAAAGAAAGAAAAAAGAAAAGAAAATGAAATACCCAATATTTTGGAAAAGAAAAAAGCTATAACTGTTGGTGAGAATAGAAGGTAATAATAGCCCAGTATGATAATGAAGAATTATGACATATATAAAAAGGGACCCTAGAATCTGGGAGACTGGATCTAAGCCTCCGCTCTGTCAGGCTACTGAACTTCTCTGAAATTCATGTTCTTATCTTTAAAGTATTGGGTCAGTAAATATTTTCTGTAATGATTCAGACAGTAAATACTTTATAGACTTTGTAGGCTATATAGGTGTCTGTTGCATTAGCACAAAAGCAACTACAGACACTATGTAAGTAAATGGGTATGGCTCTGTTTCAATAAAGTCTTATTTATAAAAACAAGCAGCAATGATCTATATTTGACCTCAACATGGACAGTGGTTTTCTGGCCCCTAAATCACACTGATGTATATATTTCAGTAACTGTCATCAAGAAAAGGAGAATTCAAGAATGTAAAATATCCTAACATATAAAACACACATACAAGAGATTTTTAAGTGAAAGATTAATATGTCACTCTAAGATAGTAAGATTGGAAAATGCAGTCTAATGGATTTCTTTAAAATTATAAAGTATCAATTTTCACATATTAAATTGCAAATAAAAGGACAGAAACCCAGAAACACTGACCCAAATATAAAATTATTAAATGTATTTTATAAGTCTCATTTGGTCCTTATTATAAAATATAATACAGAAGAGTTCACACTAAAGGTTGTTTATAACTGGAGAGGCAAAGCTCTGACAATCTGGCCCATCAACATAACCCAAAAATAACTTGTGATGCAAATAAAGTAAAATGTGAAAATACAACATTATTGATTTCAGAGGAAAACGTGATTTAAAAAAAATATTATTAAAATTATTTGTCAGTCTTGGATTTGTGCTTAGAAAGACAAATTTCTCATATCCTAAAATTGCTTTACCAGGGAAAGTGAAGTGTTTTTTTTTTTTTACCAGTAATAAGAAATATTAATCATTCCATCATGTCATTACTGATGACATTACTGTGTTGACTATTTCTTGGCACTATATGCAAAAAGGATATTTTCATCATTAATATTTTACTATTAGAAGTTCTGGAGTTGAAAAGTTAGCTCAGGTTCCAGAAAGACCTAATTGTAAGTACTGAGTTAGGTAAAGATCAACATTTTAAAATATTCCTTCTTTGTAGTCATCCCATTTCACAGTTGTTTATAAAACATTATTCATCATAAAATGTCTGGGAAGGATCTTATGCCATAAAGTAATTATTTTCTATATGCAACAAATACTTATTGAGTGCCTACTAAGTGCTTACTTTTGAATGATGATTAAAAATTGTAAAACCAAAGACCATAATTTTTACAAAAATTACTGGTAGGAAATGTTAGGGAAAAATTTATCCAGGTCACACAGAAATATAGCAAGATATTTGGATTTTATCTGTGAAAGAGTGGTGGTAATTCCCGTCCAAAAACTTTTCTATGCTTTATTTGGCTTCCTTTGAATTTGCATTAAGAATACATTTTACTGCTTTATAATACACACGGAATTGGCACTGATGAGTAAGTCTCACTCATTGTGGAAGTAAGCAACTGACCTTTCTAAAAATATAGCACAAAGACAGCTTAAATAAGCTTTAAATTTCATGGCCCAAAGTCAAAGCTGGAACAGGAAACCTAGCCTCAAGAGTGATGGAATTCTACCTTTAGTCCTCATCTCCATTTTAACAATGTTGTTACTTTGGGAAATTAGAATAATGCCTGAAGGAAAAGTACAACAATAATGTTGTAGATGTTTGAATTAGCATGCTCTTTGAGAGAATGATCCGGTATTATTCAACAGTGATGTCTCATTGGAAAGGTTTTCTCATTTATTTTCAACTTACTGTTTCTAAGTACATTAAAGATGCCAACTAAAGAACTTCAGTCACCACCTTGTTCTACAAGAATGAAGTCATAAGCCACTGCAGTAGATGACCCTCAACACCCTGGAAAGTTCAGGGTGAAGATCAGGAACGAGGCACTCCATACTCTGGAAAAACTGGCAAAACAGGCATTCAAATAAATATTTTCAGTAGAAAATTTTTATGAAATTGGATTCTTGCATATTCCCATACTTAAAAAAGCACTAAAATCATTAACTGAGACATCTGCTCCTTATGAGTAGCAGCAACCTTCTACTAAGATGTGTGCTTGATTGCACATACACCCTTTGCCAAAATCACATATATACTGACCACCCCCCCACCTCTTCAGAAAAGTTTTCCAGAGCTATCTAACGCTGTCTCTCAGAATATAGTCCTCAGTATGACATGTAATAAACTCAACTTACAGCCCTAAGGCTGTGGGTTTCTTTCTTTCTTTCTTGTTTTCCCTTGATAAGGGTCAACTATATACTGTCACCAGCAGGAATACACAGATAAATAAAACCTAGGTCTTATCTTTAAAAGCTCATGAGTCTAGCACAAGGTGGATAATATTTTTCTCTTGAGCTAGATAGTAAATAATTTTGACTTTGCATACCATATGGTCTCCATTACAACTACTCAATTTGCCTTCATAACATGAAATTAGCAATAGAAAATAGATACATGAATATAACATTGACTAAAAAAATACTCAACCTGTAAGTTGAGAATTATGTTTTATTTGGTAAACAAAACTGAGGACTTAAGCCTGGGATGCAGCCCCCCAGACAGCTCTGAGGGATTGCTCTGATGAGGTAGGAGAGGAGCCATGAGTTTTTGCAACAAATACCAGGTAGTCAGAACATGAAAAAACTATTAATTAAAGAAAACCAGATAATCTCAAGTTAAGGAATTTACCACTTTTCTATATGTGGGAAGATGCAACAGGCTGGGCTTACTGAAAATCATTCCTTTGATATGCACCTCATCTCTCTGGGGCCTGTATCCTATGCCTTCTCATCCTGAGTCTCTTCAGGGTTTATGTTGTGGGGTGGGGATGGGGGGCTACAGTGGCTGATGGCTGTATTACAGGCATGCTGTTTCCATCCTGAGTTCCCTCAGGGCTCACCATCAGGGCAGCTGGAATGTGATGGCTTGATGTCAGCAATATTTTTTGTTTACTGATATAGCAGACAGTATTTCATTGACAATATGGTGTATGGCTACTTTTTTTTTTTTTTTTTGGCCTAATCAGGCAGCCAAGTTGAATTTGGCATACTGGCCATCATTCACTAACTACTGAGCTGGCATCAGGACAACAGATAGGTCATGCTACTTTTTTTTTTTGGTCAATGTTTGTCTACTTCTAAAGACTGGCTAGAATGCTGTGTTTAAATAGATTCTGAGGCTGCAGCAGACAATTATGGTACTATCAATTAGCTATACTTTCATATATTCATTGGGGTAGTTGAAGAAATGTCATTTCCATACCTATTTTTAGCATTGAAGGACAGATACTAACAATAAAATATTAAAACTTGCTAAAAATGCCCTAAAAACATATGTATGTAAGACAAAAAGTGCTTAAAGAATTTGGAAATACAAGGGCTTGCTAAGGTTTTATAAAAAAGAATAAACCTCACTATCTCCAAATCGCCACTACTTGCTCCAAACAATAATATATTTTAAAAACCTTACCAACCATAAGCCAAAAAGAAAAAAAAATACAGCTTACTAGAAAAAAATAAAAATTTCTATATATCAAAAAGATGAGAAACATTTCTCAAAAGAAAAATGGGAGTCTGGGCAATATTTTAGACAGACAAAAAGTAATTTTACATAATACAGTATAAATTTTACACAATTCAAAAGTAATCACTTTATACAAAAAGAGAAATTAAGGACAAACAGGGCAAAGGAAAGGGACATGAAAAAGTGCATTAGAAGAAAGAAATGCCACTGGCTTACTAACATGTATAAATATATATTACTGTTAATTAAATATTTATTTAAACAGAATGAAAGGATTATTCACCACAATATTCATAACTGAGGATGCGAAAGTTGACATATAGTGCTACAGTAACAGCATGCTCACTGGTATCTGCTTCTTTTTCATGTGGTCATTCACTCATCCATTCAAGCACTTACTGACTTATTATATGTCCACTGCCTGAGAACAAAGACATGCACTTCCTGTTCATTAAAGCTCATATTCTAATAATAAAGGTAAATATGTGAAAGATCAAAATAAACTGAGATTAAAATTTTCCCACCTGGGGGTTTCTGTCATGGCTCAGTGGTAATGAACCCGACTAGTATCCATGAGGATGTGGGTTTGATCTCTGGCCTTGCACAGTGGGTTAAGGATCCAGTATTGCTGTGAGCTGCTGTGTAGGTCACCAACGTGGCTCAGATCCTGTGTTGCTGTGGCTGTGGTGTAGGCCTGCAGCTACAGCTCCAGTTCGACCCCTAGCCTGGGAACTTCCATATGCCACAAGTGTGGCCCTAAAAAGCAATAAATGAATAAATAAAAAATGAATAAATAAATAAATAAATAAATAAATAAATAATCATCTCAGCAGATATAGCAAAAATATTTGGTAAAAACACATGATTTTTTAAAAAGTTATTTCCAAAATCTAAGAATGGTAGGAAACTTCTTTAACATGATAAAGTCTCTGTAGCAAACAAGCCAAACCAAACCAAAAAACTCCTAATTACTGTAATACATTCAGAACATGAACTTCAGGATATACATGTCTGATTTTGCCTCTACATTCTACCTGGTACGAGACCATGATCAATAAAGCAATACCCCCTAAAAATAAAAGGTATATGATAAAGATATTACCATATATCAGATAGTGCAAAAAACAAGAATTGAACATAAATCCTTGATATTTATCCAAAGCATATCAAAGACAGTTTGCCAACAAAAAATTAATATCCAATAAATACAAAGGAATGATAAAAATCAACCTAAAAAAAGACAAGATATCTAATAGAATGAGAAATATTACTCACCAAAAAACAATTTAAAGAATACAAAATCCAAATAGCTGAATCACTAGTAATCATAGTTGTGAAAGGAGATTATACTTTACCAATCAGATTTTTTTAAATTAAAAGTTGGGTAATACTAAGTGTGCTAGTTCTCATTTGCTGCAGAAAGAGAGGACAAAAGAGACAGCAAGAGAGTTCTAGGAAGAGGAAACCTAATCATATAACATTTGCTGGGTTCTACTGATTTAATTCATTAGAAGCAAATCACCAGGTACAGCCCACACTCAAGGGGGAACAGGTTACGTAAGAATGTGAACATCAGGAGGCTGAGATTATTGGGAGCCATATCAGAAGCTGCTTCCACACTTAGTATACATGAGTGTGTAGGGAAACAGGTAATGATATAATTCTATTGAGAAGGTAGACTGGTGAAGTCATTTTGGAAAGCAGCTTGGAAGTATTTAGAAAAAATATTGCTTATAGATTGATCCCTCTAAAATCCATATGTTGAAACTAGTCCTCCAGATGTAATGGTATTTGGAGGTGGGGCATTGGGAAGGTAATCAGAGTTGGATTAGGTCACAAGGATGGGGTCTTAAAATGGGATTAATGCCCTTGGAAGAAGAGGAAGAGACAAGAAATAGTTCTTTGTGTGTATCCAACAAGCAAGGCCATGTGAGAATGTGAGCAGGAAGAGGGTGCTCATCAAGAACCCAACCACACTGCCATCCTAATCTTGGACTTCAAGCCTCCAGAACTGTGAGAAATAAATGTTTGTTATTTAAGCCACCAGTTTACAGTATGTGTTGTAGCAGCCCACACAGACTAAGGATATCTATGACCTAGAAATTTTATTCCTGAGTATACATCCCAGAAAATTATATGCATAAGTCCATAAGTGGACATGAATGTGAATGCTCATCACAGCATTGTTTATGGCAGTGGAGTGGAGAGCCAACACACGTGTCCCTCAAAAGAGGAAGGAATGGACAAGAAATACTTGCGGCATGCATTCCAATGGAACATGATGCAACATTAAAAACAATGAACTAGATATATATAGCTGCATAAGTTGAACTTAAAAGCACAAGAAATGGAACAAGATCTATGGCACAATGCACCACACTCAAACACACACATATTTAACATGGCTATATGTTTCACAAGAATACAAATATATGCAAGGACATAATTCAAACACATCAGAGTAGGTGCCTAATGCTGAGAAGGAAATGAGTGTTGGACACTAGGATGAAAGAAAAATAGAAAAAAAAATATGAGAAAGAACTTTGAAAAACTCAGTGATGCTAATATGGCTAGAGTCCAAGAATAGAATAAACGTAAAAATGAAAGCAACTTTCATGAGTGGGCAGTTAATTCTAATCCCTGCCTTTAAATTGCAGAACTAGCATAAACTAATTTAATCAAAATCAGCAACATTTAATGCCAGATGCTATAGAAGGGAGATGTTTATTCATGGGCGCTGTCCTTTTGTTTGTAAGATGATTCATATCGCTACTAATAATTAAATTCAGTCATATTGCTTTTGGGGGGATTTTAGGTAAAATGTCCAAAACACTAGCTAATAATTAAAGGTAGGAGATATCAGAATAGACCATTGAATAGGGGTGGCCTTGGAGAATAGCTTGGAGGAAAGGTTCTTTCTCTACCACGTGCACCAACACAGCTGAACATGGGGATATGAGGAGGGGTGGCAGTTCAGCTTGGGAAGACTATTTTGGGATGTTAAGTCCCTTCTCTCTAACCAAAGCATCTTTGCCTCCTCATCGCACCCCCCCGCAGAAGTGTCAGGAATGGTTGTTTGAAATGTCAGAGCCACATCTCAGCCTCCCCAGCAACCTCTCCCACACACAAAAGTGTCATAAGTAGTGTTTTGTGATGTCAGTGCCTCCTTAGCCACCATTGGCTATGCGAGTGCCCTGTTGACCAATCAAATCCAAGGGGTGTGGCCCCTTCATTGTCCTGGGGAGGCTATATATAGCCTGGTCAGGAGGCCTAGGGAGACTCGTGAGAGGCTTCAACGTGGCTAAGGTGTCCAGTAAACTACCAGAGCCAAATATGGGTAGAAACCAACCAACCTCAAGTTCCAATAAGAAAAAGAAGGTGAAGAACGCTCCCTGTCAACGCAGGTTCAGAGGTGGTGGCAAGGTAAGATGACCCTATCCAAGCTACTCTTTTCTTCACTGATTCCTTCTCCCCCAAGAATCTTACCCTTTCCTTGCCCGCACAAACCCCTCCTCAGCCCTGATCCTTTATCATGAAGTCCCCCTTTCCATCAGTACCCCGTCTTCTTCCCACTAAACTAATATACTTTTGGCCTCACTCTATTGTCTTTTCAGGCAGTGAAGAGAACCACGAAAATAAAAAAGCCCCTTCAAAGGAGTTTGAGTAAGAAAGCCTCTGAAAAAACCACCAATCCTATAAGAAAGCCTAAGAAAGCTAGAGGACCAGCACTTTTCGGCCATTATAACAGGCTGAAAGAGACACTGAATCAAAATCAAAATGAGCCAGAGCAGAACCAAGAGGTTGTGGAGAAGCCCACCACTTCCAGTCGTAACCGGGGCAACCAGTAACCTCAGAGTGAGGCCAGGGACATCAGAGATAACTGTAAAGTCTCTGCAGTCTGAGAAATGGGCAACTGTGCAGATACTGCATTTTACAGCAACAGGGTACACTGATGCTAAATAAAAATCAACTTGTGAAAATTTCTGTTTCTGTGAATTCTCTACTGGTGGGGGCAGGGAAAGGAGGGAAGAAGCAGGTATGTGAGGAGGGAGGGACATTTGTGCTACCAGATTGGGGTCCAGAATGGTCAAATCACACTTAAGCAGAAAGCAGGGATAAGGGATGAGTCAGGACTGAACACTGAAGACAAATTTCCTACTTTACACTTGAACCCACAGGCAAGATGGAAAAGGGCTTGGCGTTTCTGTCTTGGGGGGTGGGGCAGTGGGGGGAGGGGCATGGTGTCAAAGTGTATATTCTTAGAACCTATGTGGTTTGATGTGTGTGGGTGGCAGAACTATCCCAAGAAACTGACCAATCACTTCCAGGCCACCCACCTCATAATGGTGTTACATCCTATCCTAGGATATCAGTATCTAAAGGTCCTCCGAAGGGCCAAAAATCCCACCCTACTCAAAACGTCTGAAAGCACCATAAAGACTAAAACAATGGAGATTGGAAGCCACAAATCCAATGCCGATTAGCCCACATTCTAAAGAAACTTAGGGTGGAACAGTCTGCTTTCAGGGCCGCAGTTGTCTACAAAGAATTCAAAAACTAGCCTCCCCTCCAAATATCTTATTTTTATTCCTTCCAAAGTTGTCTTTTTCTCCAAAGAGAATATCCTTTTAAGAGGTTTTCCTGAAGTATAATTGACATCTAACAAATGTACTTCAAGTGACAGATTGATGACTTTGGTAATATGTGCCCATTTGTTAAACCATCAGCACAATTTTAAGTGTGAAAATACCCATCATCCCACAAAGGTTCCTTGAACCCCCTAACAACTGCTGCTTCTTGCCCCTCTCCACACTCCCATCCTCAGATAACCAGTGATCTGCTGGATGCCTCCATAGATTACTTGTTCTAGTATTTTATATAACTGGAATCAGTATGTACTCATTTTTATCCAGTTTCTGTCACTCAGCATAATTATAGTCAATTTTCTTGTGTACATCAATATTACATTTCAAGACTATGATTGCTATCATAGTTGAGTTTAGTGGCATTTAAATACCACAAACTTCCTTTTATTAAAAATTTGACACCACTGTAAATCCATGTGCAATCATAAAATATAAAAAAAGAAGTTCTTGTCGTGGCGCAGCAGAAATGAGTCCGACTAGGAACCATGAGGTTGTGAGTTCAATCCCTGGCCTCGTTCAGTGGGTTAAGGGTCCAGCATTGCCATGACCTGTGGTGTAGGTCACAGATGCGGCTCGGAACTGGTGTTGCTATGGCTGTGGCATTGGCCGGTGGCTACAGCTCCGATAAGACTCCTAGCCTGGGAACTTCCATATGCCACCAGTGTGGCCCTAAAAAGACAAAAAAAAAAAAAAAGACAAAAGAAAAAAGAAATAGGAAAATATTATACTGTTCACCTAGTTTCTCCCAATTGTACCATCTTGCATACTATAGTACAATATCTCAATCAGGAAATTGAAAATTTTATTATCCATTTACTTTAATTTCACCAGGTTTACATGTATAAGTTTGTGTAAGTGCATGTGCACAGTTCTATGCAATGTTATCACCTGTGCAGTTTCCTGTGATTTTTACTACTACAGTCAAAATACAGAAAAGTTCCATCACAAAGCTTTTCATGCTGCTCATTTATAACTACAACCATCTCCCTCTCTCCATGACCCCTGAAATCCAGTTTTTCTTCATCTCTATATTTTGGCCATTACAAGAATGTTAAATAAATGGAATCATTCAAGATATAACATTTTGTGATTGGCTTTTTACATTCGGCATAAATCCCTTGAGATTCATTCAGGTCATTGTATGTATCAATATTTTCCTTTTCCTTTTTTTTTTTCCACTGGTGAGTAATAGTCCATGGTATGGTTGTACCACCGTTTAATTATCCACTTACTGAAGGACACTTTGGTTGTTCTGATTTTTCGATTATAACAAATAAAGCTGACATGATCATTCCTGCACAGCTTTTCCCGTGAACTTTAAAGTTTTCATTTCTCTGAGATAAATGCTCATGAGTGCCATTGCTGGGTAATGGTATGCTCAGTTTTGAAAGAAACTTCCATATTTCTCTCCAAGGTGGCTATACCATTTTACAATCCTACTAGCAGTTTCTTTGCATTCGCACCAGCATTTGGTGTTATCATTTGAAAAATTTTGTGAAGTCATTCCGGTTCATGCATAATCGTATTTCATTGAAGTTTTCACTTGGATTTCCTGGATGGTACATGTGGAACATCTTTTTATATGCTCATTTACGATCTATATATCCTCATTATTGAGATTTCTATTCATGAGATTCTCATGAGATTTATATTCTATTTTTTTTTTAACACTGGCAGAATCAGTCTTTCAGGAATTGAGCAAAGGCACAGGTTTCCAGGTGTACAGAAATACATCTCCATTTTACAAGTGCTTATTTTTCAATCTCAATCTTTTTGGACCAGGGTAAAAGAACAAATTCTTTCTTATATAAACAACAAGACATTCCTTACTATGACGTTATGGGCTTTTTAAAAGAGTTGATCATCTGAATTTCTAGGATGTGTTACAATTTATATACAGTATTTCCTTTCTACACCCACCTACCACTAGCTGGTTATAGCCTACTAGACCCTGGTGAGTTTTTCTATGGTTAAATGATGTTCTGTTAATTTCTATATCAACAAAGATTCTCTTTGTAGGCTTCTCTAAATAATATATTCTTTTCCTCGTGTGTTGTTAAAGTCCCTTTAGGCTTTTTGTTTCTTTTTTCATGAAATAAATGTGGATGCTCAATGCATCCCTTACTTACAAAATTCTGGACTGGGATTCCTATCCTTGACATTTAGAATGATCAATGAGGGGCATCGAGTATACATTTCCATTCCTACTACAAATGCAATGGTCTGCATTATGGCAGAGTTACTAGCTTCTCTTCATTCTATCACTCCATCCATTTTTTATCTTTTCCCACAGGGTACTGCAACAGAGTCCAGTCCTTATAGCATACTACACAACATGTAAATTTTAACTGCACACTTAGCCTGTAGTCAGTGGTGATGAGTAACACTGAACTCTTGAACCTCCCAGTCATAGTTCCAGTTGATAGTTTCAAACTTAAAGTCATACAAAACAAGAGAAAATTCTACAGCCATACCACATTGAGATTTTGGGGGATGTTCTCTATGTTCAGCAGCTTATCGATAATCTCAGGCTTCTCCATTCCTCAGACAATCAGAAAAAAAGAAAGCCATCATACAGTGGAACTGATGATAAAGGGATGCCTGGCCAGTCACTTCAAACTGCCAAGAACTAGAAAGGTTCTTGCCCTCTGCCCTGACCCAGGCTCTGGCCTAATTGCTATACTTGAACAGACAGACTAGTTCACTGAAAAGTAATCACTCTATTGGCTACATCCATTTTACACAAGTTCCTAAAATCTTATGTGTCATCCTACTTCTGAGAAGCATAATTCAGGGCTACACTATCTAAATCAGTACCAGGGTAAAATTGCAGTAAGTCTCCTCAAGACAGCTGAATCTAGCACTGAAGCTAGGTTCTACAGGGGCCCAGGCCAGTATGTGGAAGTCTGGAGAGAACATGTGATTGAGAATGGGGGTAAAATGCATCTCTTTAGCATTGCTGACCTCTTTCAATTTAAAATTCTCTGCATCCTTGCCCCTTGGAAAGTGAAAACGAAGGTCAAGAGAAATCTCCTGTCCAAAGTCATTGAATATCTTTGTTTGTTCACCCATATCAGTGAGAGTTGGAGGTCTGTTGGCCTACTCTTGGTCCAATCTTGGTTAGACCCTCAATTTCTCTTTAGTGGTATTGTGCTTTCTTGGCTTTCAAAGACTTGGTATCCCCAGCCCAGGCCAGAGAGTCTATCCTTAGGGCTGCATGTCTTTGTTTTTTTTTAAATTTCAGTGCTCATGACCAAATAAGCAAACAAAAAGCACTGGGCATTCCTAGTTCCTGAAAAATGTTTTCTAGTGTTTGAGTTCTTCTTGCTGTTGGCCTATTCCTTCCTAAGTTGTTGCACTTCCTGCAATGTGCAATGTTCATGTACACTTTTTAGGAGTTTCTCAGTAGGGTTTCTATGTCATTTTTAGCAATGATATAACTCCAGAAATAAAGCACTCATATAGGCCTATCTTATCTGTACGCCACAGCTGTAGCCCATGTTCTAATTGAATTTTTAAATTTTTTCACTGTTGAATGCCAACAGCTTTTATACACTTTAGACACAAGTCCTTGAACAGATAATGTGATTTATGTTTTTTCTCAGTCTAGCTTATGTTTGTTTCATCATATTAGCATCTTTCACAGAGAAAAAGCCATAATTTTGATAAGGTCCAGTTTATCATTTTTTTTCCTTTTATATATCATGCTTTTGGTGTCAGATCTAAGGATTTTTTTTTTTTTTTGGCCTTTTAGGGTCACACCTGCAAAGGGTCACACCTGCAGCATCTGGAGGTTCCCAGGCTAGGAGTCGAATCAGAGCTACAGCTGTCAGCCTCAGCCACAGCCACACAAGATCTGATCCATGTCTGCAACCTACACCCCAGCTCATGGCAATGCTGGATCCTTAACGCACTTAGTGAGGCCAGGGATCAAACCTGCAACCTCATGGTTCCTAGTTGAATTTGTTTCTGCTGTGCCACAACAACAACTCCTCTAAAGATTTTTCACTTGTACTTAGTATTGAACATCTTCTCTAAAATTACATACCTTTACATTTCAATCTGTGATTTTTTTTTTCATTTTTTGTCTAAGGTATGAGACTTGGGCCAACGTTGCTTTGTTTTTGACCTCTGGATGTCCAATTGCTCCAGGAAAATTTGTTTAAAAGGCTATTCTTTCTCCTTGAAATGCTTTTACATTTTTGTCAAAAATACTTGGAAATATTAAAGTCTATTTCTGCATTCTTTCTGTTCCATTGATATATATGTCTATCCCTCAGCAAACACTAATCTATTTTCATTATTGTAACTATGTAGTAAAACTTAATACCAGATAGGATCACTCTTTCTACTTTATTCTTGTACTCTATACTTTTGTCAGCAGAGTGTAGCTTCATAAAATGAGATGTGAAATATCCTCATCCTCTTTGATTTTGTGACAGGGATTGTAAATTGGCATTTACACTTCTTTAACTACTTGGTAGAATTTTCCACTGAAATCACGTGGGCATTAGCATTTCTTCTTCAGAACTTAAACTACAAATTCAATCTCTGTTGGTTATAGGACTAATTACATTGCCTATACAACCTTGTTGGGAGTTTTGTGGTAATTTGTGTTATTTCAAATAATTGATTAATTTCTTATAATTTTTCAAATTCATGATCATGCAATTTAAAAAAGTATCTGCCTATTATCCATTTAATGGCTGCAGTATCTGTGGTGATATTCCCTCTTTCATCCCTGATATTGGTCATCGTCTTCTCTAACTTTCTCTTTGTCAGGCTTACTAAAATTGTTTGTCAATTTTATTGATTTTTTTTTGAGAAGTATAGAAAATCAGTGGGGGGAGGAATTTTATTCTTTCAATGTTATTGATTTTTTTCTCTTTATTATTTATTTCCTTCCACTTGCTTTGGGTTTATTTTCTTCTTTTTTCCCCTATATTCTTTATGTAAGAACTTAAGTCTCTGATTCAAGACTTTTTTTCAAATGCAAGCATTTAATGCTATAAATTTCTCTCAATACTATGTGAACAGCATTCCATATATTTTGATATGCCTTTTCATTTTCTTTCATTTCAATGTCTTTTTTAAAAATTTCCCTTGAGATTTTGTCTTTGATCCATGTATTATTCATAAGTGTGTTGAATTTCCAACTGAGATCTTCCTGGTGTCCTTCATATTCAGAGATTTTTCTAGTTTTATTCCATTATGCTCAGAAAAAATATGTCCTGTAGGATTTCAATCTCTTAAATTTGTTAAGGCTCAGTCTGTGGCCCAGCATACAGACTATTTTGGTATATGTTCTACAAGAGCATGCTCTTCTATTGTTGAGTGGAGTGTTCTATATGTAAATTAGAATTATTGAACAAAACAGTGACCAACAGGATCTGTCTTTGCTGATTTTCTCTCTAGTAGTTCTATCAGTGGCTGAGTGTTGGGCATGTGAAGTCCAGCTATTAACTGCAGCTTAGTCTGTATCTTCTTTCACCTCTGTCTCTTTTTGCTTTATGTATTTGGAACCTCTGCTGTTTGGTTGATACACATTCAGGATAGTTATATCTTTGTGGTGGATTGATACTTTTATTTATTTATTTATTTATTTTAAAGGAGATTAGTTTGTTTTATTATATTTTATTTTATTTTTTTGCATTATAGCTGGTTTACAGATTTCTGTCAGATTTTCCAACTGCACCGTGTGGTGACCCGATTACATGTACATATATGGATTTGTCACATGTGATTAGATATAGTTCCCCGTGCAATACAGTTGGAGCTCCTTGCTATTCCATCATTAAAGCACTAGTTATCCCCATTCCCTCCCACCCCTCCCCCACCCCTCCCCCGGCCCCTTGGCAACCACAAGTCTGTTCCCCAAGTTCGTGATTTTGTTTTCTGTTGAGATGTTCATTTGTGCAGTGTTTTAGACTCCAGTTATAAGAGATTTCATATGACATCTGTCTTTCTCCTTCTGACTTGCTTCACTCAGTATGAGGGTTTCTAATTCCATCCATGTTGCTGCGAATGACATTATTTTATCCTTTTTTTATGGCTGAATAGTATTCCATCATGTATATATACCACATCTTC